>JAQIXA010002485.1:0-17701 GCA_034699045.1 Nanhermannia cf. coronata Gr-Ori-00579 | reverse complement strand
TAGCGTTAAATTTGACCAAAAATAGGTATGAGATTAAACCCTTTATAAAGCAGTAAATATTTTGTGTATTTTTAAGAGAGCTAAAATTGTATTATAAGTAGGTATAAGGACGGATAGAAGATAGTCACAGATGCGATTATCAGCTCAATTCATCTGCAAGTGTATCTAATAAACGGACAATTTCATATTATCATACTCCCTAGATGTACTAGTATATTTTATAAAGGCCCTGATTTAATCTCATCCCTATTTTGGTTGAATTTACTATTTTATTTTTGGCCTAACTTTACTCCGGTATGAAATTAAGCCAAAATTTTTCTAAATTCTAACCTAACATAACCCAAACTAAATAAATTTTGAGTTAATTTCATACAGGAGTAAAGTTAGACCAAAAATAAAGGGATAAATTCAATCAAAATAAGCCTAAAATTAAATTAAATTCAATTTCAAATACTTAACTAAAATAAAATGTCAATCATGGACCATGGAATATACCGTGAAAATTTACATTAAAAATTTTCAAAGTTACCACATGCGTAATAAACTTAATTTTAATCTCATTCCTATTTTGGTTGAATTTACCCCTATATTACTGGACCAACTTTAACCCTGTACGAAATTAACCCAAAATTTTTAAAGTTTGGGTTATGTAAGTCTAGAATTTAGAAATATTTTGGCTTATTTTCATACAGTTAGACCAAAAATAGAGGGGTAAATTCAACCAAAATAGGCATGAAATTAAACTAAAGTCTTTTATAACTGTCTTTCATACTATATAAGAGATAGTGATAGTAGTACTTTGAAAGATAATAGGTTTTGAGTACAAGTCGTGAATTTATTGTGGATTATATGATAGTCTTTTAATTTGACTTGGGGATTCGATACGAGTATTCTGTATCTGTATCTGTAGATAGGGGAGAAAGTTCCTTCTCAAAACTTGTATAGCCTAAAAAGTAAATGGACTTTTCGATGAAATCTCATTTTATCTAGATGACAGCCAGAAACTTAATAGACCTTTAGAATTTGCCCATATTACTACTACTACTACTTATACTTATATGGTTTAATGGACTTTTTTATAGTGACAATTAACATCTACTACAGTCAGTACTAAGATACCTACTATAGACTATGAGTATAAGAGATAATCTCATAATGGAATCTTTATCGACCCAAATCCTCATCTGAATTTCAGATTTAGATTGAACAA
The DNA here is from genome assembly GCA_034699045.1 of Nanhermannia cf. coronata Gr-Ori-00579. Lineage (NCBI taxonomy): Eukaryota > Metazoa > Arthropoda > Arachnida > Sarcoptiformes > Nanhermanniidae > Nanhermannia > Nanhermannia cf. coronata Gr-Ori-00579. Next base: position 16,491 of record JAQIXA010002485.1, on the reverse strand, counting down.
AATTATTTCAAAAGATGTAAATAATTCGTTCGGAGTTTTTGAGAGAACAGATGATCCTTCTAAATTCTCAAATTAAATAATCCTCAGCCATATTTATCCACGTCTTCTTGACAAACAAATATCAAATAAATGAACCCACTTAAAGACTATAGATAAATTTGAATATATATAGGCAAGGGGATAGGACTCTTTTCTATTGAAAAATTGTCTTTCAAAAAAAATCCAAAAAAATATTCTAAAATAGGGCTCTAAAATAGGTCTACCTATTTAGTAAAATTTCCCAATTTTAGCTATAACTTTAAAGAAATATATATTTTACAAGAATTGAACTAAAAAGTGCATTAATTTGATTTCTGCTGACAATTCTACAAGGATGTCATTGCCTGAAAGACCAGATAATTCTACAAGTCTATAAATTTTCTTTCTAAAGCATTTGTGCCTACAGATACTTAAGATTAGCTTTTAGGATTAGGATTTTAAACCTAAAATTTAGAGCTACTTTGGGGTTTTAAAATAATTGTCAACTCAAAATCTAAAATGCAAATATCTCCATTTAAATTTACACAAAATCCACATGTGCGAGACTTAAAACTCAAATTTGGATTTAAATGAGCTAAACTGCTTGCAATTATCTTTAGATTACTGAGGTGGACTGGACTTACTCTTTAAGATAGATAATAGAAAAATAATATAGCAAAATGGCTTATTATAGCAAAACCAATACATATTGAATAATTTAAAAAAAACTTGATCATTTTGTGTGATTATACCCTACAGTATACCTAAATTAAGTATAGAAAAGTATCAATTTAAAATAGCTAATCTGGTCGAAATGACCTTTTTGTCGTGAGCCTTAGCTGATATTTTAGGACTTGTAAGTATAGTCTAGTCTAGTCTAGCAGTTTTTAAAGCCAAAACAGATGCACATTTTTCCATTTTAAAAATACTTAAATTTAGATGTGGGATACTTATAGACTACTTACTGATACTGATAACTGATAATGCTTTTATCTCCCCAGATTTATTTCCAAAAGTCATTTTGTCATTTCCTTATTTAGATTATCCTCAAAATGTCTCGAAAAGAAAAACTTTGACTCCATTTATAGAACTCATGGGAAATCCCTAAACATTTAACAAATTATACAAAATTTTGGATTAATTAAACAGTGATAAATTCAACCAAAATAGGAATTTGCTCTGATGCATGGCGAGATTTTTACAAACTTAAAAAAATTTTTAACTAAAATTTTGTCATTATATTTGCTCATTGACTTTTTAAGCTTGTTTTGTACGAGTATTTTATATTAACTTTATATAGGGCAATAGTTATTATGCAATAGTAACTACATTAGTTATTGTAGGTAATATTACATAATTTATGAATTCCTACCTATATTTTCATAAATGAATTTATGAGTAGGGCACTGATATAAGTATAAGGTTCCAAAAACGCTCTAAATTTCTTTAAAAAAATTCTAATTACGAGTTAACATTGTCAAAAGACAGTCCTTTAGACACTTGGAAAGACTTTGATATATCTATAAGTAATTTTGTGAGAATTTCAATTTTGAAAAAAGTTCATTCTCTACTTATTTCTCCTTTACAAAGTACCTAGGTTTAAACTTTAAAGTGCTAAAAAATGTCAAAAAATACACTTAAATTTTGCATATAAAATATAAAAATATGCATATAATATAAAAACTCAAATTTTGTATATTTTGCTTTAAAATTGCTAAAAAAAAAGAGTCCTGGAAGACTAGAAAAGTTAGCTCTTATAATATTTATGTAATTTTATGAGAATTTCGATCTTTAAAAAAGTTCCAATCTCACCTATATCCCCCTGTAAGGGTTAAAGTGCTAAAAGTAGAATATCCGGGAAATGTCTTCTCTTCCATTCTTCGATTTTTCCAATTTTTCTCGAGTTTGCGTTCATTTTTCAAAGTTTTTTTTTCGGGGGCAATTCTTCGTATTTCTGTACCCTACTACTCGTATCATAGTATATGGTGGGTATATTTTATTTAAGATGGAGAAAGAAAATAATAGGATAGCTCAGTGTTCTCGGTAATCTCGTAATATACATTTATACATGTTTATATACATGTTAGTACTATAGTACTAGTATGTAATACGGGTTTAATAATAAATCCCAGACGTGAACTGATGATGTTTCTCGAGTCCCAAAAGAAATTGGATCTCGTAATAGCATTTTATGAGAAAAATTACTCTGACAAATAAAATTATACCAGCTTCAGCTCACATAAACTTGTAACAAAAAAAACTGGATAAAATATACAAAATATTTAGGTACTATAATGAATCTACAATTTCAAGTCAAAATTTCATAAATTCTAGAAATAGAGTTCAATCTAACCAAGGCTAAAAGGAATCTTGTATCTTTTTAAGGCAAATTTTGGTTTGAGTATTTTAAAATGGTGGTAAATAATTGCTTAAATCAGACTTGTCTCTGATATAAACTTATGGTCTAATCCTAATTGTTTAATTCATCTCTGGAAAACCAGAATTATGACCTCAAGTTATCCAGTAATCTTGTAAAATTCTCGCTGAAATCTTAGAAATGCTCTAATTGTCCAATCATAAGTATCAAATATTTTTAGAATTGGACTTTTTTTGATTTTGAGCCAAAAAGTTGAAATTTTTTGCAATCAAAATAAAAATCATGATAAAATTTGGCCTAAAGATAAGTATTCTACTCTCGAGTAGATTATTTCGTAAACAAAACTTCTATTAAGTAGAGTACTTATCTTTAGAAGAGATATTTTATCATGATTTTTATTTTGATTGCAAAAATTTTCAACTTTTTGGCTCAAATACAAATTGGCTCAAAATCAAAATCAAGTAAAATCTAATGATTTGAAAATTTTGATACTTAATTATAACCTGAGAATAAAACCAGTTTTAAAACTAATAATAAGATTATCATTTTTACAAGTTACAGTGTAAATTTGAGGTTATAAATCTGGTTTTTCAGAGATGAATTAAGCGAATTAGACCATAAGTTACATATCAAAAGTTAGATTTAGCATCATTAATTGGCCTTTATAATCGCTTAATTTAACTCTGAAAAACCAGAATTATTATCTCAAATTTGCACTATAACCTATGAAATTGATTCTGAAATTCGATTTTAAGTAGGTACCTACAGAGTATCAAATTTTTTTGATTTTGGGACAATTTGAGCCAAAATGAGTTAAAAAGTTGAAATTTTTTGCAATCAAAATAAAAATCATGATGAAATTTGGCCTAAAGATAAGTAGGGTACCTACCTACCTAACTATCGAGTAGATTATTTTGTAAAATAATTTCTATTTCTATATAGGTAGGTATTTAGATGTCAGCCTGAATAAAATGAGTAGAAAAAAATTTGAGTAAAAATTTGATTTGTGAAATTGGTCGAGAGATTCTGTTTACTGTCATCACTCTAATGGAATCATTTACGAGTGAATTATGAGCTGCATTAGTAGCTCAGTTTTTGTGAATGAAAAAAACCCTAAAATTTGTGTATTTGGATGATCTTTTTGTGTGTAAAAGTAGAGAGTAGACACTCAGGATCAGTTTTTGAATGATTTTTATTTTTATTCTAAATATTTTAATTTTAAGTGATCGTATAAATCCTTTTTTTTGGACAGATCCAGCCGGAAATGAATGGCTCCAGGAGCACGTCCAGCCAATTAAATCTGGCTAAATCCTTATTTAAATATTGTATATTAAATTGAGACAAATTACACAAGTAAAGTGATACTTTTTTCAAAATTTTTGAAATTTTTTTGAAATTCCAATTATTATTATGCCAATTATTATTTTTATCTTAATAAATGTTGCTTATATTTTAACCTTAGATTATACTCTTCCACTTACTTTGGTGCAAAAATTTCAAAAAAAGCAAATTCATTTGAAAATTTTGCTTTTTTTTTGAAATTTTTGCCATTTTCTTATCGTAATCGTAAGTACACTTCTAGGTTAGGTCTTGGCCTTTTTTAGCTTTTAATACTAGGTTTAAGTTTAATTTCATCTCTCTTTTGGTTGAATTTACCGCTATATTTTTGGTTTAAATGTATAAAATTAGGCCAAGTTAAAGTCCTAACCTAAACTAGGCTAACAAAAATATCTTCATACAGGTTAGACCAAAAATATATTGGCAAATTCAAGCAAAATAAGGATGAGATTAAATAAGAACATATTCAATATTTCTAGAATTCAATCTAATATTGTAAATAGGGTCGAGTACTCGTACAGCTTAAAAATTTTAAGTCTATCTTTTGCCCAATCTTGTGTTATTTTTTGCTAAAATTTTGATCCAAATATACCAAAATGGATATAAAATTTTCTAAAATAGGTAAAAATTTGACCAATATTAAACATACATACCTACATATGTATAGGTAAGTTAACCTTACGTTTTTACGGCACTGACACTGTAACTAATGCTAAATTAATATTTGATTAAAAGTGTAAAAAGTCTAATAATTCAGAACTGGGTTTTCTAACACTATTCTGTATATAGATACTTGGCCATTTTAAATTGGTATTTTATAGATATTGGATCAACCAAATATGATTAGGGTGCTTTAAGTATGATTTTACATAATATTGTATGAAATTTTGAACCTAACAGTAGAATGGTACTTGAGTATCCCTTTACTTGTCCAAAGAAGAAAAAGGAATACCAAAATAATAATTGAAAATTGTAAGTGAAATGAAAATGAAAATACAGCAGACTTGAATATCTAAATAAGTCTAGAATAGTGAAAAAAAGCGAGACTTTGAGCCAAACTATTTAGAATCTCAAGTGCAAGTGCAAGTTTTATAAAAAGCTTTTAGTATACTCACTCCTAACCTAAATGACTGACTACTGACTACTACATTTTGTCTGTATTTATCCTTAGATATTTGTAAATTTTTCAAGATACACTGTATACTATGGTATACTGACACATAGTGAGATAAATAGATAGAAATTAAGACCTTAAAAGTTTCGTTTTGTTAAAATAAATGGTTTCGCAGGAGTCAAAACAAAAAGAAAGAGAAAAAAGATTTTCAGAATCAGACGGCCCGACGGGTGTTTCTGTGGTCGGTGAGTAAGGCGCCTTTCAAGGGATCCCCAAAAAAATCCCTCAAAAAAAAGTCCAGAAGTCGGTCAAAAATCAACTTGTGTGTTTACTTAATGGGTTATCATTAGGTATTTCATTTTTTCTTTCAAAATTACAGGCTTAAACCATCATTCGAAAGCTCGAAATACGCAAAATTTCGCCATAAAATGGCATTACAAAAGAGAATTTCATAAAATGGACTCGTAAAATTCCTCATATACAAATTTTTTTCGTATTTTTGAGACTTAAAACTGAATTTTAGGCTAAATTCGGTGCAAATTTAGCATAAAACTTGAATTATTGCTAAAATCTCATTTTTGATCATTCTCATTTGATTAACATGGGTATAGCACCCTTAGGGATTGCGTAATCTGTAATTTTTGTTAAAATGGCATAACTAGGCCTTATAATGGCCCTTCATACCAAATTAGGTTAAAATCGGTCAAATTGTTTTCGAGTAATCTTCTGGATAAGCGGACAAAGTTGAAGAAAAATACGAAAAATTGACATTTTTAGGTTTTTTATAGCCTTTAATGCGAGCTAATTATATGTATGTAGATAGTAGTAGGATTATAAGATAAGTGATATGATAATCTTATGTCTAATGAGTATTTTCACTTTTCGGAAAGTAAATGTAAAAATGTATCTAAATAGATTTTGTTGTCGAAATAAATTGTCCTTTTTGTTTTGGCTTTTGCGACTTTTTCAAATCCCCCGACTTTTTTCATTTTGATTTTTCATGAAATTGAGACAATTTTTTCCCCAACAACAACAATTTTAATGGACAGTGGAACCTTAAATTCATTTTTATTTGATGGCTCCAGTCTTATTATACTGATCTGATAGATAGTTCTTGTTATAATTGAGAATTATTTCGAAATATGTACTTATAAAAGTTTGCAGAATGATCTAGAATCTAGTGTATGACTGTTTGTATGAAAAAGAGCCTATTTTCTGGGTATAATTTCGGATTAGAATAATCATCAATCTCCATTTAATTCGGTTGAAAGGTGTGAATAAATAAATTGCCTGGGTCTAACACTAGTAAGTAAAGTAATACGAGTATAATGAAATAAAGATCCATTTATAAAGCCCTGGACTAAAACCACTAGGAACTTGGCTAACTAAAGCAGATATAAATACAATTTAGACCATCAAAAAAGCTCGAAAAATATTTAAATTGTATCTTTTAGGAGATTTCTCGAGATGAGTACCTTTAAGTAGGGTACTAAAATTTTTCTAAATCCTAACCTAACATAGCCCAAACTAAAAATATTTTGAGATAATTTCATACAGGGTTAGCAATAGATAAATACGAGTATATGGGTACATTCAACCGAAATAAGGACGAGATTAAACTTTAGTTGGACCAAAGTGAAAACTTTGAAAATTTTTGAGGAAAATTTTGTCATTGTATTTGATGATTGACTTTTCAGGTTAATTAAGTATTTCTTTAACAAAAATTTATTGTATCTCTAAATCTATTGGAAAGTTCTCAAAATAGGCTTAAAAAGGTGGAATTCATCTGAAACTTTTAGAATTTTTAAATGAAAATTTTGTACCTAGTTATATTCGATTAATGAATTTTTAGGTTAGTTAAGTATATATAGGGTAGAGTAGATTTGATATTAACTTAAGTTTAATTTCATTCCTATTTTGGTTGAATTCTCCTCTGTATTTTGGTCTAACTTTACCTTATACGGATGAAATTAACTCAAATTTTAAAAAATCCTACAATAGCATAATCTGAACAGAAAAATTTGTCTTAATTTCATACATGGGGAAAGTTAGACCAAAAATATAGGGGTAAATTCAACCAAAATAGAGATGAAATATAAAAGTTTTTTTATAACTTTTATAAAACTATTATTGAAAACCGTTTTACCAATTTTCAATCAAATTTTGGTAAAATTTGCGCAAAATAGATTGAAATCGGATATTCCCACGAGCTAATCTGAGCAGAACTAATTTAGTATCTCCTACAATATTGTCCCTCATGATAAATTATTGTGCTTAAATTCTCCTCGTCTCATTTCATTTCATTTTATAGCCCCAGAAAAATACAAAATTTTCTCCACACACAAATACAAAAAGAAGGATTAAAGTTTAATGTCATCCCTATTTTGGTTGAATTTATCCCTATATTTTTCGATAAGGTTGGTTTTTCTTGACTCCGATTATGTGTGAATCACAAATTTGGTTGAATTTACCCATATATTTTACCCCTAACTTCCCCCCTTTGTTTGAAATTAACCCAATTTTTTTAAAATCCTAACCTAATTTACCTAATCTATACTAAACTAAAGAATTTTTGGGTTAATTTCATACAGGGGTAAAGTTAGACCAAAAATATAGGGGTAAATTCAACCAAAATAGGGATAAGATTAAATCGGAGCTGAGACAAAAAAAAGCCAACCTTATCGAAAATCTACACGATTTTCGGGTAAATTCGGGCAAATTGTTCAATTAAAATCCGATAAATGTTCAACCCCTGTTTTGATTTGATTCAAAGAGAATCGAATCGAAAATCCGAATTGTAATCCGGGTAATATCTCAAACAAAAACAAGGGTCTAAACAATCGGTATATCTAAACAGACTGGTATACACTCTTAAAATAAACATATTTAAGCCTAAAATAGAAAAAAATATTGTAGAATTACACGCAATAACAATTGGATTCAAATCAATTGTTGGATTTTGATATTTTTCAATAGAATTTATAATGGCTATCTATACAGTTTCAAATTCTAAAGGTTTCAGAACCTTAAGGGTCGAATTTCAAAAGTTTACAATTTTACAATTTTTACAATTTCGAAATGATCCGAGTAATTGATCTGTTGGGGATTTAAATAGATTTTGTCAAGTCAATTAGATCTGTGTGTAAAAGCCATTTGACCCTATACAGTAATAGTATAGTACTGGTATAAAAGGGGTCGATTTTGGCCACAAGGGATTGTAATCCTAGAAAAACCCTTAAAATCTCTTATATTTTATATGGCTAATTGTGATAAAGTATCAAAAATATCCTTTTTTCTACATTTTATTGAATTTTATTGAATTTTATCAGACCTCTAGGTCACCTCTAGGTCAAAAATCTTCCCAAAATATACTTCAAATCGATTTACTGCAAAAATAGTTCTTGAAAATCTATATTCTAATTACCGTATTTTCTCGCATATAAACCGCGGTTTATACAAACAAAAAAGTGGGATTTTAATTCCTAAAATGGGGTGCGGTTTATACACGGGTGCGGTTAATACATGACTAAAAATTTTGAATATAGCTTTCAAAAAAATTTGAGATTTTATAAATTTTTAAATACATTTTTATTGAAAATAATTGTATTTTAAAATCTATCAAATTCACCATTAAACATATCAATTTCAAAATTTTGTGAAATATTAGATACTTCATTTAAATTAGACAAATTGCCTTAAACTTCATTTTCATTTTCAACATCAATATCGGGATAAGGAAGTAGAATATCTTTTATACAGTGAGTTTTGGTAATTTTTTTATCAATTTTTATTTTAAAATTAAATAATATAATTATAATAAATATCTAATTTTAAGGTTTAATTTTTCTAACCGGTGAATTAAATGGACAATATTTTAATAAGTTTGATGATAATTTCTAAAAAATTCTATTGGTGCAACACAAAGAAATTAATTACATAATATGAGAAATTTGAAATTTTTGGTTTTTTTATAGATTCTGAAATTTTAAGCAAAATACAGAAAGTTGAGAAAGCTGATACATAGCGAGAATGGTAAAAAAGTCAAACGTTAAAGTTAACTATCATTAAGCCAACCCTTTTATGAATCATTATTACTAGAACTTAATCAGAAGCTCTTAGAAGTTAAATAAATTGAATGAGCAAAGCTTTTTAAACAATTCGATTATTCGAGTATTTTGCTATTTTTCGACGTTTAAAGTCAATCCAGGTCAAAATTTAAAATTGCCCCAAACCTTATTAGACTATGTGAATAAGGCTCCCCAAAAGCATAAAATTGAATTAAAGCACTTTTTTGAGAAAAGTAATTTTCGCAAATAAGGACATTGTATGTGTGTCACTTTTTGGGCCATTTCGTAAAATTTGTTATATATTTATATATATTGAGAATTTTATAAAAATTTTCAATGAATTTACTAAAAATTTTATATCTTCGAAGTTAATTTAAATGCTAATTTTTCAAATTTTACTAATTTTATGTCATGAAAATTTTCCATTAAAAGCAAAAAATTATGTCACAAAATTACTTATTTGCTAAAAATACTCAAAATATTAGCTAACAACTACAAATAGTCCAGTGAATTCTTCTACTCAACAACCATCGCAGGCTCCGGATTTATGAAAAGCTCGATGTCCGAAATGCCCCATAAAAAAGTGAATAGCTTTTGAAAGCTCTACCACAAGCTGTAGGCGAGGGCGCTCGTTGTACCATGTTGCTTTGTATGAGTAGATTCTCTCATACAACTACAGTGAGTGTGGCAGCTGCGCTACTCTCATATACATATACTTACTACTACTCTCATACATATACTTACTACTACTCTCATACATATACTTACTACCCTTATATGTATACATATACATACTATTATAGTAGACCTCTATATGTATATAGTCAGTTTGCCTATACCTAACTGACTATATTTGCCTCAAAATTAGACACATTTCCGGGAGAATGGCATAGACACACTAAATAAATTCAATTTCGATAAGTTTTTGCGGTCATAATGATATGCTGCATTCGTATGCCAGTCTACCGGAAGTATTTTCTACAATTTTTTTTCGAAATCACTAAAAATTTTGAAAAAATTGCCAAAATTTCGAAAATAGTTTTAAAATTTGAAAATTTTTAATTTATTTAAATTCTACACTATTTATTTAGTAAAGTTAAGTGTTAAAAGTGACATTTATGTGCAAATTTAGGGTTTTATAGCAGTTATCCGATGTTTGTGTAAAATTTTAGTTTTAGATAATTGCCATTTTAAAGTTTTAATTACTCGATAATTAGTTAAAAATTTTAAGTGAAATAACTTTCATTGAGTAGTTAAGACATGATTTAATCATGGATAATAGTGCTGGGTCAATATTGTGACCTTGTGCGCCTCAAATTGTTGCCTTTTATAAATCCGGAGCCCGCAATCCCAATGTCCAGGTCTAGGTAATCAAAAAGCTAAATAAAATATAACATATTACATCAATTTATACCTTTCATATTTAAACAATAAAAATAAAAATTACTAAAAAAATCCATTTAAATATGTCATATATTCTTGTTAATGGAGTTTAAAGGAGAAAAGGGAGTTTTCTTATACTAATTCCTTAATTTATTTCTTATATTATTTGTAGGCAATTGGAATTATGAGTCATTTTGGACAAGTTTGCAAACAATTATAAATCTACTAAATGGTCTAATATATATATGGAAATAATCAAGCCGAAAATAATAGACCAATTACGGAAGCACCTGTTCAATATTACCCGCCATCTTTTTATCCTGATAATCCTAGCTTATTATCCTGTAAACTATCCAACTATTTTATTTAATAAATTGAGCAAATTATGAGCTATTTTGTCAATTCCAATTTAGACAAAACAAACAACTTTACTAAGAAATTCCCATTGTAAAAATATCCAATGTTGGAGCTTCGGGTGGATGTTCTGCACAAGAATTGATGGATGCTTTCACTGCTGGATATAATGCTAGTAAGTTTATTTCTTATAAAGGGTATAGTCCTCCAAATCAAAACATTCTGACTTTTCGATTTTGGGGCAAGGTGGACTATACAAATACAATATAGTGCCATAGCGGCAATTCAAAAGTCAGAATGTTTAGATTTGGAGGACTATATATTAGACTTTCAATGTTTTTAATTAGGGATGGATTATGTTATTTATGTGTCAAGTATTAAAAAAAGTTAAAAGGTTTGTAAAATTATTTTAACATTTTAAGATAATTTGCTGTTAAACTTGATTTGTATATAAGTTATTTTCTTTAAAATTCATAAAATAATTGCAAAATAAAAGGCAAAAATATTTCTTAGAATGCTAAAACTTAAGACATACCAAAATCAAATATTTTACAATACTTTTCAAATACTTGATACCTATCAATAGTACACACAGAGAAAAATGTAGGTGTTTTTAACAAAAAATTAGTTCCAAATATGTAGGAAATAATTTATATACAAAATGGTGATAAATTTACAACCAATTAATTGCTTTTTATTACAAGATTAAGGTTGTAATAAAGTATTACAAATTTAATTCATATTTATTACAATCTTGTAGTTAAAAAATCATCACCAATTGACGGTTATAAATTGCAAAATTTGTTTATGTTTCTGACCCGTAAGGTTATAAATCGTAACCCAATTGGTTATAAATCATAACCCAACCTGTTATATTTATCCCGCCTTAAATCAGCATTCGTAGTAAATACGGCTAAGTTAATTCGGGTCGAAAATTTTGTTCGAGGTAAAAAGTTAATTAAATGTCTTTAACTAATGAAGACTTTCTTGTAATAGATAAGAATAAGTAATGTACTAAAATATTAAGTATAGAGTATTACTTTACGCTTAATATCTTTATTAAATATAGGTGAATTAAAAGTGGTTTATAAATATCAGTTCTAGAAAAGTTCGAGATTAATTTGGATCTTAGATAAAAGGCAAAAGATCAATTTTGAGAATAAAGAAATTTGTGTGTACTCCATCATCTTACAATGGGAATTCGCCAAGTGACACCTGGAGACTATATAGGTTTGAAAGACCAATAATCATAGACATAGAAAATGTCCAAATTCGGCTGTTAATGGGTCAAGGTCAAAGGTTATGAGCATATGAAGTGAGAGAACAAATATGCTTCCAGTCGATCGCCAAACTCAAATCTCTGTGTTATGTCTTATGGGAATACACTCTAACTTAATATTCATATTCATATGGTCATAACCTTTGACCTTGAAAGCCAAATTTGGACATTTCCTATATCTATGATTATTGTCAGCCCTATATAGTCACATATAAATCTTCAGGGATCACTTGGCGTAACCCCATTGTCAGATGCAATCCTGATTATTGTTTTTAAGGATTAATTGTGAATTTATAATTGACCAGTGCAAAAAATAACTCCGTCATAACATTATTCTCCAAAAAGTCTCACATGTAATTAATTAACCGAGCTGGAATAAAGACAAATATTCATATTTTGAATTCTACATGAAATTTCAATAAAGATTTTTAAAAAAACTCAAAATTACTTTAATTGCAATCGAAATCATTTTTTTTATTTAATTATCTTTAGATTTACGAGTAGGTATTTAAGTATAACCATTTACTAGTTAAAATGTAACCAAATTGGTTACAATTTACAATAGTTTTTAATAAAAATTTATCACCGTTTTGGTTACACTTATAACCAAGTTTTGCAATCTGTATACGAAATTGTAATGATTTTTTATAACCAATCTGGTAATATACTGAGCATAACCAATTTGGTGATGTTTATAACCGTTTCGGTTAAGTAATATAGTAACACCAGTCTGGTTATACTTTTTTGTTAAAATTTCTCTGTGTGTAGTAAAATAATGTCAATGTCTTGACAATGACAAAAAACAAGTTTTAATACATACAAGCCTATATCTGAAAGTAAATAAATTACTGGTATAAAGTTTACAACTCTACTTTAAATAATAAACCTCATATAAAAGTTAGAGTTGGCTGAAATAATTTCATTCAGCAACCTGGCAAAAAATGGTCGAAATTCTTAGGGACAAATTTGCCAAAAATGTCGAAAATAAAATTGAATACAATTATTATTTTGAAATTCTCATATTGTTATTTTGGCCAGTAAATCGTTCCTTTTTATTCAGCCATTTTGACCAAATTGGCCATTATTTGGTTTTGCCAAATTTGTCTAATTTTGACCTTTAATTCTATTTTATATGATAACCTAAAAAAATATTAAATTTATTTTAGAGCCTGATTGTCCTATTATCGCCAAAAATGAGCAAATGCCTTCACTCGGGAATGGTTGCGTCAAGGATAAAATTATTTTATTTAAAAAAAATTATTATGTATTAAATTAAGTAAATTAATTCCTTTAAGTAAATTAATAATTTTACTTTAAACCTACCTAATTGAATAAATATTTTACCGTTTTATGCAAATAACTTGTTTGTCACTTACTTGTTATAATAATGTAAAATTAAAATTTACTAAATATACAAGGTATACAATATAAATCTGATCATAAATACATGTTGGGTTAATAATTTTTTCAAAAAGAATTCCTATTTCAATTAAACTACCAATTAAAAAGCTCCCAAAAAAACACGAACACGAAAAATAATAATAATTTTGAAAACTGACATAAAAATAAATTTGAGAAAAATATAGATAATTGGTAAATGATCATATGAATTAGCCTAAAAGGTCAAATTAAATGAGTTTCCCTATCCGTGTAATGAATTGTAAAAAATGTTGCTTTAGTAACCTGAATTTAGTCACGGTCAAAGTAAGGATTTCTAGAATATTTTGCAATATAAACAGATAGGGAGACTCATTTAATTAGAGCTTTTAGTTCACTACATATGAACATTTGCCAATAATAATCTTTTGTTTCTAATTTATTTTTACATGAGTATTGACTTAAAATTATTTTTATCATGTCTCTTTGGTGTTTAGATGCCAAAATTCCTAGTAAGTGCTTATAGTTCATTCCAAATTGAATTGTTCTCGAGTAGCATGTTGTCGTATTCTTTAGCATTGGATTTTGAGCAAAATTTTCAAAAATTGTGTATTCAAAATAAATTTGATCCGAATTTTTTTCTTGCAAATTGTAAACTTGTAATGTTTTTCCCCTTGAGTATTTGTACCTGTTCATCTAAAGGTTAGATTAGAGATTCGTGTATTCGGTATACACGAATAATCATCGATATATTCGTGTATTTTTTCGTTTATTTCGTATTTTTGAAAATTACAATTTTGGCAAAAAAATATTATTAAAAATATTCCTTAAACATTTAAAAAAAATTAAATTAAAACTCACCAAAAACTCTAATTTTGATATTTGTATAACAAAATTCACAACCTGACTTGTAAATTTGATTATTAATGTAATGTAATGTAATTCGTATGAGTTGCACTAAATGTAAAAAATAAAATGGTACTCACTTTGCTGCTGGTTTTAAAATCCAATATCTTTTGGACTTATTGATCTGACTGATTGAGTTTAACAAGATGTGTTAAGCTTATGGACATAATGCAGATAGTCGAAGGTAATTTAAAATTTGTAAATGATCCTCGCATAAAAATAATTTCAAGTAATAATATCTATAACAATGTTTTCTATAATAGGGAAATGACCCAAATTATATTTTATAAATATTTTCTTAAACTAAATAATTAACTTAAGTTTAGGATTTGTTTGAATAAAATAAAATAGGTTTTTCAAAAAAAAATTGTTTATTCGCCTATTCTACATGTTCAATTGTATATTTTATAGAGTGATTTTTGGTAATAATATTTTTATAATTTTTAATATAAAGGTAATAATAATGATAAATATCTAATTTTAAGGTTTGATTTTTCTAACCTATGAATTAAATGGACACTTATTTTGGTCTATTTTTAACAAGAGATCAACTGGTAAAATAAAATAAATTAATTAAAATTTCAAATGTCAAAATTTACGATTTCCAGGCATAATATAGCTCGTAAACCGTAATATTTGACAATTCAAGTCTTTTTGATGCTGTGTATTTTTTAATTCAAATTTTCTCCCATTTTTCCCATAAAAAAGTCTACAAAAGAGTTTGTTAATCTAAAACATCTTATCTGTTAATGATAGCTTCAAAAGGCTTGAGATACGAGATCTATTTTATATATCCAATCGATTTTATATCCCATTTATAAATTTTCGAGGGATTAAATTGAGAGCTTAATTTAGAAAATAATAAATTTGTGTTAACTGGTTCAAAAGCTCTAGCAAAATCTATAAAAACTGCACATACTAGATCATTTTTAGCATTTATATTATCATAAATATATTGAGAAAATATATTAATTTCTGTTGCACAAGATTTGCTAAGGTGTAAACCAATGCTGATTATTAGTAAATAAAATAAACTAAATAAAATTAGTAAATATGTATAGAGAAAATTGTATATACTTTAAAAGGAATTTTAAATAATATAATTTCGTGTTATTTTTTGAAAGATGGGATTTGTTCTAAGAAGAATCCGGCAAACAGAGTAAATTGCGGTTGGCCCATTTCGAGAAAAAACTGTGAATCCCGTGGCTGTTGTTATGACCCGACAATTTTTAAAGTTCATGTGTGCTTTTATAAAACTGGTAAGCATTATTCTAGAAAATTTTCAAAGGAAATCATATACATTACATACTTAAAAGGAATTTATTTTTTCTACAAAGTTTTAATTTTAATCTAATTTTAATTTTTTTTAAACGTTCGTTCTTCCAATAATCAATAAATGACTTGATATCATAGTTACCTAATATAACACTCTTACCTTGCTTCCCACATCCCACTGCACATCTCAGTTACTTCCCGTCATATTACCAGCCCATATTAACCATATACCAGTTCTATCAGAATTCAGTATCATTCAATATAACCACTCTTTTCCCACTTCACAGTTCCCATACTTCCCAATTTCACATCTATTTCCCGTCAATTTCACATCACAGTGTTACGGCGAACTATGCTTGAAATAAAATTTTTTTATATACATAATTTCACAATATTCGTGATATTAATAAGGTTATTTTTAAAAAATTATTTAAGGGCATCCAACAACAAAAAAAACAACAACAACAACACCAATAACAACAACAAATACTGCAACAGATTCTTATGATGAAGAACCATCCCAATCGACAACAAAAACAGTGGATTCTTCTGAAGACAAATCGGAAACGCCAACAAATAGTCCAGTGGATTCTTCTACTGAAGAACCATCGCAATCAACAACAGAAACAGTGGATTTTTCTGAAGACAAATCGGAAACGCCAACAAATAGTCCAGTGGATACTTCTACTGAAGAACCATCGCAAGCGACAACAGAAAAAGTGGTGGATTCTTCTGAAGACAAATCGGAAACGCCAACAAATAGTCCAGTGGATACTTCTACTGAAGAACCATCGCAATCAACAACAGAAACAGTGGATTCTTCTGAAGATAAATCGGAAACAACAACAAATAGTCCAGTGAATACTTCTACTGAAGAACCATCGCAATCAACAACCGAAACAGTGGATTCTTCTGAAGACAAATCAGAAACGCCAACAAATAGTCCAGTGGATACTTCTACTGAAGAACCATCGCAAGCGACAACAGAAAAAGTGGTGGATTC
>JAQIXA010002484.1:0-17708 GCA_034699045.1 Nanhermannia cf. coronata Gr-Ori-00579 | reverse complement strand
AACTAATTTTTTCATCGGTGCTTTTTTCATATTGCATTTTCAAATTCATATTTTTCACCTGTCACTTTTGCCTATTTTCATCATCATCAATTTCTGTCAAAAAGTACCATCACCATTTCCAGTTGGTCCAAATCTTAATCAGAATACCATCAATAATACTACAGTAAGTATACTTCCCTTATATACCTATACAAATTCATGAATTATAACCCTAACCCGAATACTTTTTATAAAGCTTTGATTTGTTGTGGCTCGTTTTCCTGTTTGTAATAGTACTACATGCTTGTACAAGTAGGTACCCTATACAAAATATTTAAGAATACCTAGTTTTTTTTAGCCTACTCCCTTATACTCGTATTGTATACCTACTATATATCAATCCAAAATTATATTAATTAAGCAAGTCTGAAAAGGATAAATTACTTATTTTGACTAAAAATCTTAAGCAGATTACACTTTTCTACAGAGTACATAGAATAGATATACTTGTAGTGTACTCGTATCTACTTATTTTTAGTTGATATCTTTTGAGTCTTGTCTTGAGGCTGGAAAAAATTACTTGTAAGACAAGTAAAGTGATACTTGCGACTTAAAAATAATAATACAATTAGATCGAAGGAATTTATCTTGCTTTTATGGGAATTTTAAGCAAACTTTTTAGTTAGAAATTCATTAGTATTTTGGATATTTTGATCCAAATTTCGAAATTTTGTAGATATTTTAGACCCCTATATCTCAAAAATCAGCTTTCAAATACCGATTTTTACCAATAATCTCATTTTTATGAATTGCATATAAAAATTTCAAATAAAAAATTATTATTTTAAACGTCATTTTTCTTTTAAAATACCAAATTTTGCTTGAAATTTTTTGTAGATCGTTGGATATTGTATTAATGAGGATTAGTAGGGTATCTCTTTACTTGAAATAGACAGTAGGTATATTTATTTATCTTTTTTGGTTACCAGTAAGCTTACAAACTTTTCTCAAAAATTCCAAAAAAGCGACAAAGTCAAGGTGTAGAAAACTAGTGACAAATATCTTGTCTTCGACTCGACTCGACTCATTCGCATAGTCAAAAGCCCCAAAAATGGGCAAAAAATGTCAAAAAACACACAAAAAATGCAAAAAAATAAGATTTATTAGAAAAAGTTTTGCAAATCTATATATTCGTATACAATATATAGAAATTAGCTCTGGATTATAAAGTAAAGCCGACATGTATACCTACTTCTTAGAAAATTAAAATTCAAGTGAAATATCAAATGAAATCTCCTAGATTTGAGATCTGATTCGATTAAAGGACTTCTTATATTTACTTTACATACTTTGAGTTGACATTCTGCATGTAAATTTTAGCCTTTGTCTGATCTTGAAATCAAAATTTTTAGATTAAATTTCTGAAGAATTGAGAATCGAATTTAATATTCCTTGACTTGACTTGACTTGAAATGTAATAGCTTTAGAAGTAATAAAATTTCAAAAAAATGTAGAAATGAGTCATTGTTCTGTTCCTACTTACAAATGTAGAATATTTTATATTTTGAAATACTTATTCAAGTGCATACTATACGAGTCATTTTATGAGACCACATTCTACCATTAGAATAGTTACTTTTATCAAAAAAATTCATTTGATCTGGTATAAAACAAAGTATCTATCATACCTGTAAAAATCCTCGATGCATGGATGCATGCATGGATGCATGGATTTCCTATATTATTAAATAAATTTTTTTTATTACTTTGAAATCAAACTGAAATTCTTTAGCTTACAAAATGACTTTTAGTTTTAAGTTCTGTCCTTTAAAAAGTCTATTATCTTCAAATATCAGAAATTTGACAAATTTCAAATTTTGGTCAAAATGAGCATTTTGAATCACTTATTATAGTTAGACCTAGATATTGGTAGACCTAGAGGTATGAAATCTAAATACAGAACACAATACAGTTTCGTAATTATATTTAAAAAGCTCTCTAATTAATCTTATTTTAAAATCCTTCAAAGTTAAGTGGACCACTCTATTGTAGTTGTTTGATAAATAGACCGATTTTAGTGGTTATTTGCACAAATCTGAATGTAAAAAACCTGAATAATCTTAAGAAAAATACACGTGAAATGTATAGAGTTATGAAATATTACAAAAAAATTACAAAAAAATATTACAAAAATAGAATAATCAAAATCAGAGGGTCCTTTTTCTTTCGCTAGATCACTTTGAAACTTGAAAGGAAACCCCCAAAAGCAAAAAAGCCAAAATAAATTATTATTTATCTTAATTATATTAGGTACCCTACTACTACCTATATTGTAATCTCTAGTATCTCTATCAAATAATTTCAATTTCTGGTCAATTTCAATTTCTCATCTGGCTAATGCAATCTGCAATTTGTAATACTGATACTTAAAACAATACCTTTAACCTTAAAAGTACCTATATAAGTATCATCTTAATGCTCGAAAAAATTACATAATTAAAGGTGTATTTGACTGGAAATATAGCAATTACCATTGTTCTAGATTTATTTCTTTTGACGTAGTTTATATTACCAGTGTATCAAAATCTCGCAGTACAATTGAGAGATTATTTTCTTTTTGATCTTGATCTGAACTTAAATGGGCAAATTAAATAAATTACAATCCATTTATACTCGTAGAAAAAGTATCTAAAATATAAAAAAAACTTTTGTTTTTCAAAGAATTACTTGTATGTGGGAGTCTATTGTTCTATCTAGTACAATTTTTTGCAAATCATTTAGCAAAGTAAAAAAGTTTAGACCTGCTGCTGCTGTAGTACCTAACTACTTTAAATATTATGTGAAAAATTCGATAAAAAAGTTTTGAATCGACTAAATACAATTGAAATATGTAGGCATATAAGTAGGGTACTTGTATATTCGAAAAAGTTTTTTTTTGTAATTTTAAGTAGGTTAGGATACATTAAATGGGTTTAATTTTTTCCTAAAAATTTACAAAATCTGATAGATATCCGGCTGGAATATGATAGAGTATGACAGTTACATGCATTGTGCATTTAAAATTCGACAAAATTGGCTAAAAAATGGCCAAAATGACTCATTTTAGGCTTAAAACGAGGCTTAAAAATCTATTTTTTACCAGTAGAATAATTGAAATTTGAGGATTTAATTGATTACAATTTACAGATTGGAGATTTTTGATATTTTATGTCAGTTTGGTAGGATTTGAACTTTTTGATGGGAGTGGTTTGAGTAAGTCGATCAAAATCAAAATGAATTTTTAAACCTATTATTAAATGACTTTAATACCTATCTATTATTTACCCATATGCTTTTAAATGACATAATAGGTATAATAGTAGGGTACTAGTATAGTCGTAGAATCCTACTGATATGGGCTTGGCCATAAGCCAATGTGTAATTTGTGCATTTTAAATATTTCTCATTTTTTATGCCATTTTTTGCCAACTCAAGTCAAGTTTCAATTTCATTTCAAAGTTCAAACTCAAACCGACGGGTTCAAAATACAACACAGATACTGATACCTATACAGATACAGAATACAGATACTGATAAATAGTATTCTGTAGAGAAAAAATAGAATTTGAGTAAAAAAAATTTGAGAAACTCGAGGTTCTAATTTTGTTCTTTCGAGTTTTTTAAGACTTTTTGTGTAAAAAATGGATTGTTTTTTACACTTTACTTTAGCATTAAATTAGCATTAGCATTTAGCAGTACTCGTAGGTACAGTAAGCTTTTAAGAGTTTGAAATTCGAAAATCTAAAAGTCAAAAGTAGATTTAGAAATCACTTATTTTCTACTCATCTTGACTCAACCAAAGTAAAATTTAAATATACCTAGGTCATAATATCAACATAAATAAAAGACACAAATTAAAAAAAACACTGATTCAGGGACACTTGCCAGAATCTTATTTTTCGAAATTTTGTAAATTTTTGAAAAATTTCTTTAAAAAATCTCAAATTTTTGGACATTTTTCAAATACCTGATTTGACAGATTCTAAAATTTTAAACCCTCTTTTTGAGCACAATCACAATTTAAAAGGATTTTATAATTTCTTACTTTTAGTTTGATAAATATTTGACCAAAATTTAGAAATTCTCGAAATTTTACGTATTTTTCGCAAAAGTCTGCTGTTTAGATAGATCTAGAGGTCTGAAATAGCGTTTAAAATGTCTCTTTTTTTTTGAGTTTTTTACAACCAAAAAGACAAATAAGCATTAGACAATATGACATAACTCTTAGAATTTTAAGTTTTTAACATCCTTAAATGGTATTTTTAACTTTTTATCCAAAATTTTCGCATGATTTTTTTAAGTTAAAGTACACCTGCTAAGAACTCGTAATTTATAGCCAAAAATATTATTACATAGATACTTATAGTAATGTATAGAAAAAGTATTAATATTCATCGAAGCAAAGCAATTCTTCATTTTAATAAGGAAAAAACTGTCGGGGATATCCCATAAGATTCAAACTTTCAAACAAATGGATCTTTTTCTCATAATTCATAAAAGTTTTACTTATATCTGTAATTTTAAGATACTCATACTCATAAGTACCCTACTTATATATGTAGGTAGGCAGTAGGCATTTAAAACACAAGTTCAATTTTTGGGCTTATTTTTTACCAAAAAATGTAAAAATGATTATTATTTCGTAGATTACATAAAACCATTTAAAGTAATTTAAACCAAGTCGTTAGTAGAATACTGAGATTATCATTTTGTGAAATAAAAGCTGGTACTCGTAGTTAGAATCATTTTAGAGTACATTTTGAGGTTATTTTTATTACCACCTAATCTCAAAAATGCATTTACTTAATTTATTTTTAGAAATTAAGAACTTTCGAGATTCTTAAATGTTTGTCTCTAATGACCTAACCTTAAGATTTTGAGCTTCTATTTAAGTACTTGTACTTGTAGTAGAACCTACTTAAAATTTGAACCTTCTGGTAGTAGTAATCAGCAGTAGTATTTGAATTATAAATAAATTTATTTTTTACACCTGTACCTAATACCTATGCAAATTATAAAAAAACAAATAGATATTAATCATAGTCAAGCCAAAACTAAAGCCAAAGCCAGACAGTCAATACTTCTTAAGTAGTAGCAAAAAATCCTTTTAAAATTAGCAAATGCATTCCTTATTCTTATTATGTATTCAAAAGTGTAAAGTGTTTTAGCTTTACCAAATATTTACTCAAATTTTCAAACTCTTGTATATCTAGTACCTATTCATAAATTTGCATATCGTCATTAATACTTGTATTATGCAACATGGTCTCAAGTCTCAAGATCAGGTCTAAATATTGAGCAAATTACATTATTCAAAAATCAAAATGTCAAGTAATAAAAGTTAATATTAAGTGTCAATTCAAAATTTATTCTGTATGTTTTATTATAGATATTAGGGCCCAGGGAAATTGGATCTATAGGGCTGAAATTTTGAAAAAATATCTGCAGATTATACTCGTATTATATGGTATTAAATTTGATTCGGAAATTGCAAAAAATTAGTCACTTTATGCAAATTTAAAAAAAAATTGAGAATTTCTTCTATCTATTCAGTTCTATAAACTATATTTTGACCTAAATTTTTCAAGCACATACTTGAAATTAAGTTCAAATTTTGTTTATCAAAGCTCAATAAGTAGTGTAGTTTCGAGTAATCTTTCTAGATAGGAGTAGATAGGTACAAAAATTTTAGAAATTTTTCTAAAAAATTTTGAACTTTAGGCAAAAAATTAGTATTTGACAATCTATATTTTGACTAGAGTGCTATTAGTAGGTACTAGTGCTATAAGAGAGTTACAAAAAGCAGATGGACATATTTTCTAAAAAAAATTCAAGTTTGTCTCGTCTTGATTATATCACAATTGTATGAGACCACTGTCACTTTTAAAATTCGCAAGTACTTTCAAATTAATAGAAGAGAACAGAAGGTCTCACCTCATTAGCCAAAGTACACTTGCACCTAAAACTTGTCATAAGAAGATCTGTATAAAACCCTACTTAAATATGTATACTTCTCTGAATTCTAAATTCTAAATTTACTTTATTATTCAAACATGGCAAATGTACATACAAATACAAGCAAAAATCCATTTACTCAGAATTCAGACTCAGATTCTATTCACATTTCAAAACCATTAGTGTACCTACAGATAGGTAAAAAGCAAATATAAATATACCTACTTAAGTAGTAGAACTAGTGATAAAGGCTTCTAAATACACTTTTGGATAATATACCTTTAATCTTGACTTGATTTCACTAGTACTAGTATAGTATAGGTACTTATACTGATATCAGCAGTAGTAACGACAAGAGTAAGTAAAACAAATTTCGAGGTTTGTTTTGTTCACAAAAGTCGAGGTTTCAAGTTAATAACTATTAGTAGTAGAGATATATACTCGTAACTACCAGCATGTGGGTTTTAAATCGATATTTTACTTGGAAACTCACTTAAAATTAAAGCACTTACTTGACTACTACTACAGATATGAAGCAAATCTAAAAATAAACCATAATTGTGCAAATTTGTTAGTTCTTATCATTTATACTAACATTACTACAGCTAAATCTACCTTTAAAGTAACCTACTCAAAAACTCAAGAAAAAGTATCAACTTAAAAAATCATTTGTTATGAACTCAAAAATTCCTTCTAGTACCTAATAATAATATCTGTACTATTTCAAAGCTCTTTTTTTCTCAAATAGTAATTTTTCTTGATATACAGAGATTATCATGTACTATCTATCAGTATGGAACCTAGAATAGTTAATGATTATTATGTAAGTTTTGTAAAACATACTTTTGATATCAAAATTATAATTACAGTTACAGTTGTTATCAGTAGGTATAAGGTACATTATTAAAATGATGTAAACAAGGTTTATTATCAATACTTACATTTAGTATTTTAATTATGATTATGACATTAGTAGGAGCATAATTATAATTGACATTTTTAGAACATAAATTGGTAGCATGCGATCAGAACTTACAATTATAAAACATGACTAAAAAATTCAATTTTTTCAAATTAAATTCTACTAGTAAATGTAAAATAGGTTTGTCTAGATCTAGAGCTCGAGTCTATCATTGATTTCCAGGTTTTCTCGTGCATTAATAAATAATTACTTTATTGAGTTTTCTGTAGGACTATTGATATCAGTAGTAGGTACTATGTAGTAATAAAAGAGCTTGTCAATTTTGTCAGAAGGACTTGGATTGCTTTTAGACTCTGTAATATTAAATATGTAATAATTGGATGAGTCATTCGGATAAGTATTTTAGAAATGTGCCGGGCATTCATTCGGCTCGGTTTATATCTGTACTTATGGTGCCTACTATTCGGTTAAATGGGATAAAAGGGTCAGAAATACAAAGAATTTCATAAAACTGGGCAAAAAAAGGGGCTACATTTTCATTAACAATCAGCCAGTCGGTCCCAAACTTATTGACTGATTCATATCTAATAATTTATATTTTTATAGATTGTTATCGAAATAGGGTAATAGTAATCCAATTATTTTGCCTAACAAAGTATCACAAAAATAGGGGAGTTAAGAATGAAATTTTCGGAAAATATCAGTATGGTCAGATTTGGGATACCAAATTACAAATTTAGAATTAAAACTTTTGATAAGATTTGTATTTACTCCATTTATATGATTTTAAACCTATAGGTTTTGAAAGCCGATTTATTAGGTTTGTATCTACTATAGATAGATAGAAATTCGGGATTTCGAAATTGGATGATTTTTGAAACTTTGAAATAGAAAAACATCAACAGGACTCAAATTAAACCTAGAATTTGAATTTTAAAAATAAAAATTATAAAAATCTTGAAATAGATAAATCCAGGTTTTCGAAATTTTGAAAATCGCTATTCGGATAGAAACCTAATATCCTTCTTGAAATTCCTTAAAACTAGGGTACTTTACCTATAGGTAGTTTTAACTTAACTATCTGTAAAATCCTTAAATATTTAGACTTAACAAGTCTTTTTTGCTATCTTCGAAACTATGAATTCTGGCTTAAATCATCTAAAAACTATTGAATGATATGTACCATAGCTTAATTAATAAATGACTTGAGTTTTAATCTAAAATTTTTGTATTATTTTCTTTACAGAAGTTTGCCATTTTTGACAAAAACTGACTAAAATAAAAGTATTGAGATTGTTGAATTTGAGAAATAAATCTACAAATTGTGATGGTCCACGTTTCAGATGGTGGCAAAAATCACCGAAAAAAGATGCTTGCTTTCTCACCACCGCCGCTAGACCTCATTTCAAATGGAAACCCCATGACCTCTGTCACATCTGGCCCCTCTGATGAATTCAAAAAATCCACTGTAGTCGACCCAGTTCAAAATATAAATCTCTGTTCTATTCTCAAGAAAAATCGTCGAAATTTGTCAAATTCTGAAGAAGGGTATTGTTCCTCAAGAGATCAATCACTCGAGAGAAACGGTAACTTAAATTTGAGAGAAAGCCCAAATTCATCAAATTCATCATTTGAGATTGGTCATTCTAATAAGATCTTCACCCTGGACAAGGTCGATTTTGAAAAAGATTTCACGGATAATTTGAATGATGATAGTAGTAAAAATGGTGGTGGGAAAGGTCAAAGGTCATCAAGAGCTGATGGGAATGGGAAAAAATGCAAAAAAGAAGCGATAAATTCAGTGGTTTTTGAAGAAAAAGAGAATGATGAGACACCCTTACTTTCACCAGTACATCATGCTGTTGGTGATGATACACTTGGTGAGCTGGATGATTTGAAAAGGGCTAAAATTGGTGGAAAAAAGGAAGGACCCAAAAGGTAAAAAATAGCATTTTTTAAAGAATTTAAAAGAACTTGAAAGAAAAATCACTTTTATTTTAAGAGTATAATGAAACAACTAAATTTTTAAAGGATATGAGCTTTCTGGCCTTTAAACGGCATTTAATATGGCAAGGCCTAAAAGCCGAATAGATCCAACTAGATACAACTTACATTTTGTATCTTATTTACTAGAGAAAAGACCTTAATACTGTGACAAAATTTAAGTAGGTACCTATCAATATCAATAATCAAAATAGATTTTCTGATCAAAATAGTTTTTTTTAATATTTTCTTGATGCCGAAATCCCATAATCGAACTTGAATTCTTTCAAAAGAGTCTGCTTATACCTAGATTCAAAATTCAGGTTCTATATTTTTTGGGATTTGACATCGCTTCTTTGGTATTTCGAACACATGTGAAATTGTGAAATTGAAAATTTTTCGGTTTCTTTCAGGTTATTCATTGATAAGATCTTTTTAGTGGATTAATGTCGCATATCAAGGTCCAGGGGTACAGTAAGGTGTGTTCCCTTGTTAGTTCAAGAAATTGAAAGTTTGATATAGGTATTAGGTAGTGTTATGTAATCAATTTTATGGTAAGAAAATATCTTTAACAATTTTTGAGGTAGAATTTTACAAAAAAATTTGTTATCGGAGTAATTATTGATTTAGAATTTGTATTTTTTTTTTTGCTTTTTTATATAGAGTATCATTTGGGAGTAGTAAAGGATCAATGGTTGAAACACTGATCTACGATAATAGTCGTGGAAGTATTGGTGAGATTGTTGATTCTACACCTGACAAGAAAAAGACTGGATCTTCGGCTGTTTTTGACGCGATCAAAGCGATAGAAAATAGAAATTCATCAAATTCCAATTCTCCATGTATCAGCTACAGCAAGTATAAACCTACTGCAGATAATTCCAATCCTACAAATACAAATGCTGATGATGATGAAGAATCTGGGTAAGATTTTATCTCATAATTTTTTCTATTTTCGAAATGTTCAAGTGCAAAATGTCTCAAAAAAAGTCTCAATCAATTGATTCTAGCTTAAAATGTTGACATAATTTATCCAAGTTTTATATTCACATATGTTTAGATCTGGATTTTGAAATTTTGAACTAAAATATAAACCTAAAATGACATCTAAATCTAAATGCATTTAGAAATATTTTGAGATATTTTGATTTCGGGCATATTGGATGTATGTACTATGTACCTATACTAATGAGTTAGTAATAATTTTCAATACCTTGTCAAAATTCTACTCAATTATCGCAAACAGATCTTCAAATCTCGCCTACTTTGCAATATTTAATATAAACAAAAGAGCTAATGGTAAGTATATTCCGAAGAATTTTGTATGTATGTATAGGTAGGGTAGACAAATATATTAGCATATATTCATATTCCATATTATTTTGCTTGAAATGACTCAAAATTTAAGGACTGTCTATCATATTGTATCAGTAAAATTAATCTCAAAATTATACGTCTCTAAAATTTGGAAAAAAAATCGTTGATTTTTATACTTTTGGGTATATTTTAATAATAATTCACAGGTACGAGTATTATGTAATTAGATCTTTCTATTATAGGATTAGAATACATAATATGGGTATGGTATACGATTGATTTTGATCATTTTTGAGGGATTTTCGGGATGATTTTGACTATTGTTATGATATAATATATGAGTATTTGGTTATAGGCGGGTCTAGTATAACATTACAATGCAAATTATCCCCTTTAAACTTTAAACAAATTTGACATTTTGACATTGATGGTTTGATTTGAATAATCAAACATAGAGAGGTGGTTGATTTCTGTAGGTGTTGTGGGTTTTAAAGGTCAGAGAACTGAAGCTATCAAAATAGAAAATGTCGATTTATATCATAGATATAAAGCTCATCAAATCAAATCAAAATTTATTAAATAAACTTGGATATTCTTGTCTTTGAAAGCGAACTTTGAACTTGTCTTGGTTTATCGATCAATCTCAAAATATCTATAAGGTGTAGTTTATTTCCCTTTCCATTTCTATACATTTATTTTTATTACATTTGATTGAAATTCTTTTGAAATGGAAACCCCAAGGTATTGACAAACTATCGAGCTGTTTTTTCAAAATATATCTGTACTTGTACTTATGCTTATGATATCCCAGTGAGACCCAGTTGGGCATTTTGTTGACGTAAAAACCAACAAAAGACATCATGTACTATAAATACTACAAAATTACATTGTAGTTACTAGTAGGGTATGAATTTGTAAAATTTATTGATTTATTTAGCAAAAATGACAATATATAACTTGCCAAAATCACTTTTTAACACTGTATTGTGTCATATCTAACTATAGGTAAGTATAAGTCCTAGTAAATAGAGTTTTGATATTGAAAAAAAACCAATCTAAATTAAAATTTGGACAAAATTCATATAAATAAAATTACTTTTGGCATATCTATTTTTTTTAAATATTTCTTTTTTCAAGCTGTTAAGTATCTGTATCTGTATCGCTGTATTCTAAGCATTATACTTATGTCCCAATATCATATTCAAGGTATCTACATTTATCCAGCTTAAAAGATTTCCTAAATCTAAAATGGTCGATATCAAAAAAACTACAAAATTTCTTAAGCCGAAAGTGAAAATTTTCGATCAAGCTCATGAAATTTTTAAGAAATCCTGTCTTTAAATTCTATTATTTTTAAATCATATTTGATCTATCTACTCGTATCTATCTGATCTTGACATTTTGAAATCGATTTTGAATTTCCAGAATAGCATATTTATTATGGAAATCAAATAAACATTTAAGACTAATCTTACTCAATCCTTGATCGAAAAATGTAAAAATAATCCATATAAGGATGCCTAACTACCTTATAACCTAAGGCTAATACCCGGGTAAATTCCTCAAATACTCAAAAGGTTTCTCAGAACCCTCAGAGCCATCGATGGTATTTTCTGAATCGTTTTTTGGAATCCTAACAGTTGAGTATAGAGGCAGTAAGCAAGCATTACATCATGAAATGCACATCTGTTCAAAATATACCAAAATTCCCCCCATCTAAAAACGCAATACATTCTTGTTCATACATCTAGTATGTACCTACCTAAATCTATATGGGAAAATAAAATTCTTACAACTATGTATTACTACTAGGTAGGTAGTTAGGTAGGGTACTAGTAGTTATAAGCAGCTGAATTTCTATCCCCTTTTCAAAATGAAATATATGGACTCGTCCTATCCTCAAACTCGAAAACTTTTTTTCTTATTTTCAACATACTAAAGTATCTACTATCTACTATAGGTACTAGTACTTATTCTGTAGTATAAAAGCTCAAAATAATCCTATAAATATAAGCCAAATTACACTACTACTGTACAGAGTATAGGAAATGATAATGTTCAAATACTCTCTGCTTCACATTCACATTTTTCTACTCTACTTGTAAGCAAATAGGAACAAAACACTCATAATAATACGTAAAATAAAGCCTAGTTTTAACACTAGTTTCAATATAAATATCAATATCAAAGTGTAATTAAAGTATCGGCTTTTTCACAATAATTATCATAGTAGCACGTGGATTTGTAAAATTACAAGTTATAAAAACCTCTGTGAGAATCTAGATACTTTTATTTTAAAACTATTTATTGTGATTACGTAATATCTCGTAGTACATTAGTAGTAGTACCCAAGCTCATGTAAGATAAAGACCTGTGTATTTCCCTACTTGGCAAGTCGAAGAAATCTTGAAATTAAAAAAGAAATTGAAGGAGTTATTGGGGGTGGGGTTTTTTGCGTAATTTATAATTACAATTACTTATTCAAAAAAATAAAAGTTAGTTAGAACGAGTTATCATCGAAGACTCTGAAGATTGAAGTTATTACACAATTTTGTATGCAAGTTTTTATTGTATTTGAAATTTGAAATTGAGAGTCAGTTTGACTTGAACTATCTAGTACAGAATACAGAGTCATCATTTTTGAAGAATTTGATAGTCTGAAATATTACAATATAATAATACTCAAGACTTTGTAAGTTCTTCAGTTACAAAAAGAGTTTCAAACTTAATTAAAATCATCATTAGTAAGATAAAAACGTTGAAGTTTCGAGCATAAATATTAAAGGTAAGATTTTATTTTTTTCTTATGTGCAATTAGGCATAAACAAGACTAGCTAGAGATAATTGTAATCTTTACTACCTCGTAGTTTTTGGAGGAAAAAGTAGAGATATAAATGTTATTTTCTTTGTGGTTTTTTTTTTGTGATCTTTAGCATTTCTTTAGCTTAACTGATGCATATATGCATAGGTAGTAGTATAAATAAATTAGTAGAACAATCCAGCATTGTCTACAAGTTCTCTAATTAGAAAGATAAATTGCCATTAAACACAATATCCGCATTTCCCTTTGGTAGAATCGAGCCTTTTTTTTAAAACATTTTTACTCAAGAATTGCATCAAAACTTAATGAGTTGAATCCGAAGAATTTGTAAGAAATATTCGAGATCGGGATAAAAAGATCTAATTTTGATTTATACTCGTATCAGTTCGAAATAGTTCAGATTCGAGTTTAAAAATCAGATTTAGGTATTAAATACACTTAAAAATCCTAGTAAATGAAGTTTATTAGAGGTTTCTTATGGACTTTACAAATGATTTTTTGTCATTTCACTTCCAACAGTCACCTTTTCTAACTAGGATATCATTTCATTTCATTAAGACCTTTAAACTACGAGCATTTAATCCAAGATTTACCTACTAGACACACGTGGAAGTAATTTATTTATAAAATCTAAAATCATGAAAAGATACTCTAGAAACTTATTTTAATTTACACTTGAACTATATCATATAGATACATAGATTCGTAAAATTTTCATAAAATGCATAAACATAAGTAAGTACTGTTTAAGTACTACTAGTATGTAGAGTAGTGCTTAAGGGGACAAAAAATCTTAAAAATCTTAAAAACCCATTATATCTTCAAGTTAAGTGATCGTAGATGTATTTTTAAAAGCTGTAATTTTTTACAAGAAAAAGGTATATCTACATATCTACTATATGTATTCGATGCCTGGAAGTTGGAAGTAAAAATAAAAATAAAAATAACCGACTCGTGTCAAAATATGAGATTTGCTTAAATGCAATATGGATGGGTTTATTAAATACAGTCGGGGTTTCTTTGATCGGTTTATCCTGTCATGATTGACTAATAAATAAATACAAAATCAAGTATACTCAAAATACTAGAACATATACAGAGTGTTTAGATATGACAAAGTCAATAGAAAATGATTAGAATAATAATCAAGCATTGAAATAAGCCTTATTAGTATTAGGTATCCTCGCTTTTTTAGAATTTTTAAATACAAATAAACAGCTATTTGGATCTGTTGTAATTAAAATTTGCTAAATTGAGACTTGCTTTCTTATAAACGAGAAATAAACTTCAAAATTTTCAAAAAAAAAACTTCAAAATCAGTATCTGAATTTTCATAAATTCAGGTATCCAATACTGTATTTTCGGTCACAATTTCTAAAAATTTCTAATTTTTGTAGTTCAAGAATCTGTTGATATCTTGAGAATATTTCAAGACTTATACATACCTATATTACAAGTATTTAAATATTTAAATCTAAGCTGTTGATCTCAAGTCTAAAAATTTGTTCTAGATCTTTATACTTTGTATTTAGTAAACTGTTATAATTGACAGATTAGCATACAAATGAGACTTTAACCGGCAAATTCCACAAATATTCATACCACAAATCTAGTTATAAGTTGACACAGAATACTCATACTTGTGTATCTTATATAGTATATGTAATAGATTCGAAATAAAAAAAACCATATCATTACCATTCATTTGTCGTTGTCCTACATTTTGTATTACAATCTGTAATACAACCAGATTAATTCATAAATAAATAGGTAATATGAATAAACATCTTGTTGATCTGATTCTGAATTCTTAAATCTCTTTTTGATTCCATTTATGGCTTCATTCTGACAACCAAACTCCAAACCAGATACAAATCATAAAACTGACTCACCTCACAAATGCACATACATTATACATATCAGTATAGGCTTGTGGAAACAATATGGAAATATTTCTAATCTTCATAAATCTCATTTATTGTAAAAATTGTACTAGGCCAAAGTAGTAGGTACAAGTATAAGTATTACAAGAAATTTGAGATTTCCACAGGGATCCATATATCAATATTTGATATTTGAGCTACAAATTTATGGTTTTTTATAAAACTTACTCAGCTCGAATACTAAGGTTCAAACCTCAAACAAAAGAATTTAATATAATATATCAAAAATAAGCAAAAAAAGTGCAAATAATCGTGAGTACCAGTTATAAAAGGGACCTTAAGATCCTTCTTAAGCTTAGTTAGTTCGAAAATCCCAGTTTTAAGGGTCAAAAAAACTACAAAACTCTCGGTTAATTCCAATTTTCTTCAAAATTTTCAAAATTTTGAGCTTTTTAAAGTAGATTTATATAGCTGTAATTCTGTAATTCTCAGGAATGTGTCGTAAGTCCGTTTTTGGCAGGTTACTTATAATAGTGATATTGATTTGAGCTAAATTGTAGTATAAAAAATGCAAAAGTCATTTAGGCATTTGTGAGCCTTTAGTTTATTAGGATATGAGGTAGAAAACCGCCATTACATCATATCATAAATGTCGAAGTATGTACATAAAATAATATGTATAAAAAATATATATAAATTATGCTTGTTGCATGTTCAAAAGCCCTACCCTTTGATATTTTCATAGAAATTTTCAAAGTCAAATCTATAGAAAAAAGTTATAAAAAAAAAGTTTTTAACTTGATGACGATATGATATTTATACCAAAGTACTTGCAATATTTCAAGTTTTTAGAATTGAAATTTAACCCTTAAGTAAGCTAAATTATACAGTACTATAGTAGTACCAACATAGCCATTAATGGACATTGAAACTTTTTTTTTCCGAATAGTTTTACAATAATCTTACATTTAAAAAAGTGCTGAACATGAACCGGATGGCTTTTTTTTTAAATTTTCTATCTAAATATCCGAGGATTCTAAACTTGTTGAGAAGTACTACTAGTAGGTAGTAGGTACTGGGAATATTTATTTGTACGAAAAAATACAGAAGATACGAGTAGTTGGCAAAATAAATAAAATCAATCGGTGAGTTAAAACAGACTCTCTAATCTTTAATTTTTTAAACCTCACTTTTGCTCTTTAAAAATGATCAAATACATAAAATTAAAACACTAAAAATCAGCAGAATTTCTGTAAAATTCTCTAAAAAGTAAAAAGTGTACTTTTAGTGAAATTATATTTAGAATTTTGCTTCAGATTCTTATAAAAACATAGGGTACCTACAGATAAATCAGTTTTCGAGAGTCTTGAATGTCAATTTGTAGTTGACCAAGAGGTCCGTAATTCTTAAAAAAGCTATCTTACACGCAAAACTATAAGAATTTACAAAATATGAGTATTTTCTGAGAAAATTCTTTCAAAATTGCCATTTTGATTTATCAAAAAAGTGTAAAAATCGATAAAAGAGCTTTTTTTAGTTATATGTTTATCTAAATTTTCAATATTTTTTTGTCCATTAGACTTCATTACCGAGATCCTAGGATCTCTAGGGTCTAATAATTTTAGACATTTTAAATTCGATTGTATGTCTGTTTTACAAATTTTTTTAACTTACCTTATCCTTATACATAGCAAGGTAAGGTAAGGTATCCATTTTGAAGAATAATAGAACATGATCTTACAGACATACAAGTACAAGTATCAGTAAATTAGAAAAACTGGAGGTGGTGAAATTCTTCGAATTGAAACCAAAAGCTTAACCCTAAAATTTGCAATTACAAGTAAACCTTTTTAAGATAAATAAGCATTTATCTAATATTGTTAAAATGAGTAAAATCGTGTCTTTTTTTACTTACCTACTTGTATGTATTTCTTATAACAAAAGTGCAATGACATTCAAATACCTACTACATACAAAAAATGGCTGAGAACTCGACGAATCGAAAAAATAGGGGGAAAAAAATAGAAAAAGTTCCATTAGCGAATAATTGTAATTATTGTAATATAATACGAGATATAAAATATTATGCTTTTAACTATACCCTATCTACAGAAGTATACTATAGGTGTAATAGAGTTTATAAATCTATGAAATGAGAAGAATTCGTTTCGAGAAAGTCATTTTTTAAACTCTTCCTCATGATAATAAGCTTCCAGAAAATTATATTTTAAATGCTTAGCCCATTTATCACAGGTCATTCTATACACTGTGAGATTCTGCTGGGTCTATTCGAGTTTACAGATAGTAATAAAAATAATTTCTTAAGCTTTCAAATCCTCATTTTTTATACAAAGGATGGAATCCTTTAGAGAAATTAAATGGTCTAAATGGCTTTGCAATTTAGGTTTAGGTAATTATTCTGGCTGGGGATACACTACAGTATCTAGAAGTTTTTTACTTTCATGTATCTCTGTAGAATTTATATTCAATTAAATTGATCTAGTCTAATACTAAGGATTCCAAACAAATGTAAAAGTTTTCTAGAAAAATCTAGAAAATTCTTAAGTTTCTGGTTAAATATGACTGTCTAATAGAAAACTAGTAATAGTAGGGTATCTAATACAAACCTCTGATTGTAGTATTCTCAATTTTCAATTCGAAATCATAGTTTTCATCCATTTTATTACATTAAGAAACCAAGGATTTCAGAATATCTAGAAAGGGATACAACTATAAAGCCCTTTTTATAGTCTCGGAAATCCGTCGGCATGCCGACGGTAAAACGATTTTTGTATATGAAATTCAATAT
>JAQIXA010002483.1:0-17714 GCA_034699045.1 Nanhermannia cf. coronata Gr-Ori-00579 | reverse complement strand
ATCCATACATACATACATACATACATGAGGATCAAATATATACCCCGAGCATCGCTAAAGCTCTGTCGGGGAAAAATAGAAATCAGTTATTTTTATAATGTTTTTATGATTTTAGACTTTAATAAGAGTTTAGAAGAGAATGTTTTGATTTTGATTTCATTTTTTAACCAACTTTATCTATTTTAAGTTCATTTCTTTATTTTCTTTTATTACATTACAGGTCAGAGGTTAGAGGTATGTTTTTTTTGACATTTTTTATACATGTGGGTAATAAAGGCATGATTTCAACTAAAATTGAAATGTTAGATGAGCGCAAGCTTATACTTCAACAAGTGTCAAAATATGGGTAAAAATTGGGGATTTTTGTCCAGATGTTGTATTACTATTATGTTATCTGGAATCCCCAGATACTCCAGCAGCTAGACCAAGTCTAGAGCTTATCTTGAGATTTGAGCCATAAACCATTATTTCTATTTTTAGTATTAATTATTATCTTTTATTTAAAGAGTATTTTAAAGATAATAAGTTCTATTTATATAAGATTAAGTAAATAGGATTTTGATCAAAATGTCTTTAAATAAACTTTATTTGTCTTGTCTAACCTCTACTGTAACCTCTAATGAGGTTCTTTTTATTTCATTAGATCTTTACTTTCAATGGGATTAAGAAGAAAAAGTCCAACAATGGAAAGTGAAATTTTGTTTCCTGGAGAAAGTGGAGAACACTTAACTAAATATAATCAAGAAAGATTAAGACAATCGGCTATACCTAAACCAAGTATGTATTATACAATTTACAAAATAAGTCTCCAAAAAATTACTTGTATGAATATGGAGGCACTGGTAACCCAATTTATTCAAATTTTTTAGGTGAATGGGGCACTCGACATACCCTGGGTGTTCTAGGCTTTTTAGGATTTGCAGTCAGTTATGCAATGAGAGTATGTGAAATCATTTTAAAAGACTCATCAATTTTTTTAAGGTACTTAAATATATATTGTTCAATTTCAGGTGAATTTATCCCTAGCCATTGTATCAATGACAAAAATTCCTACTAATAGTTCATCTCATATTATTTACGCTTGTCCAAATTTAATACCAAATAAAACTAGTTTGATGAGTCCAAATCCAAATGATTTGTCCAGTATAGATCAAGGTGCTATATTTGAAGAAAAGAAAGGTGAATTTGATTGGGATGGTGAAGATCAAGGAATCATTTTAGGGAGTTTCTTTTACGGCTATGTACTTACTCAAGTACCTGGTGGAATTTTAGCTGAGAAAATAGGCGGAAAGTATATTT
This sequence comes from Nanhermannia cf. coronata Gr-Ori-00579, assembly GCA_034699045.1. Lineage (NCBI taxonomy): Eukaryota > Metazoa > Arthropoda > Arachnida > Sarcoptiformes > Nanhermanniidae > Nanhermannia > Nanhermannia cf. coronata Gr-Ori-00579. Next base: position 16,415 of record JAQIXA010002483.1, on the reverse strand, counting down.
TTGGGATTGGAATGCTGATCACTGCAATTTTCTCATTATTGACTCCAGTTGCTGCTAGAATGGGTAAAGGCGTTCTAATTATGGTTCGGATTATACAAGGCCTAGGAGAAGTAAGCAAGAAAAGTTTTTTCTTTACTATTATCCATTCTATTATTTACCAATACCTATACTAACCATAAGACCAATACTAATAACTGATCATTGAATATTTTAGGGAGTAACTAATCCCAGTATGCATGCTTTGCTGGCAAAATGGATACCTCCATTAGAGAGGAGTAAAATTGGAGCATTTACTTATGCGGGTTTGATTTTAAGTAATCTAACATTTGTCTAATTTGTCTAACATTTGTCTATTATATCCAGGAACTCAAATTGGGACAGTCATAGCAATGCCGTTGAGTGGATATTTAATAAGTTCCGAAATTTTTGGAGGCTGGCCTTCTGTTTTTTACGTTTTTGGCATTATTGGAATTGTATGGTTTATGTTTTGGTGCTATTTCGTTCATAATTATCCAACATCACATCCTCGGATCGACGCTAAAGAGCTAGCTTATATTCAGCAAACTATCGGCCATCAAACATCTAAGCATCGAGTTCCAACTCCTTGGAAAAAAATATTTACTTCATGGCCTGTTTTCGCGATTTTAATTGCTGTAATTATTTATTTTTATGAAATTTAATGTGTTGTTTTAAAGTTTTTTGTAAAATAGCAAACTGGGCACGGATGGGGTTTGTATACTTTACTTACCGAACTTCCTACGTATATGTCACAAATACTACATTTCGACATAAAACATAATAGCGTTTATTCAGCATTACCTTATTTAGGTATGTGGGTTGTTTCAGTTTCTGTCAGTTATTTTGGTGATAATTTGATTGAAAAAGGACATTGTTCAACTACAACGATTAGGAAATTGTTCAACACTATAGCCCATTGGTGTCCAGCTATTTGTCTTGTATTGGCATCGTATTCTGGCTGCAACAGGTTTTTAACGGTATCATTACTGACTGCCGCAGTTAGCTTAAACGGAGCCGCTTGGGCATCTTTCCAAGTAAGTATAATTGCTTTTAAAAAATATTTTTAGGAAAATTAAATATTATATACTTTCTATTTAGATCAATCATATTGACATTGCGCCAAATCATGCAGGAGTTTTAATGGTAAATTAGATAACTACCTACTATGTATTTGAATGCTAAATAAATTGTTCATTTATTTAGGGAATAACAAATGGTATTGCAAATTTGTGTGGGATTGGGGCTCCTTACGTAGCGGGTTTGATTATTAAAGATGGGGTATGTCAATTTTTAAGAGAATCCATTTTCAAACATAAAATAATTTACCTACTCGATTTTTTAGGCTACCCTTGATAAATGGCAAATTATATTTTTCATTGCTGCTGCAATATATTTTTGCGATAATATTGTTTATCTGATGTTTGCAACCGCTGAAGAACAATCTTGGAATCGAGATCCTAATGCTGAATCTAAGATAATTGGAGATGAGTAAGTTTTTCTAATCAAAATTAACTTTTGCAGTATTTTGTTTTATTATACCTATTGGATACTTTGCTGATTAGCTTAAAATTATATTAAAATTAAATATGAATATGATATTTTGATAGATCCGCTGACGAGCCACTTTTAGGATCAGCCTCCTCAAGAAGCATATCTCAAGAAATGCCTTCTACATCTCGTTCAATTCCATGAAAATAATTTACCTAGTATTATACTAGGTAAATATATACTACAGTATATGTAAATATACTTCAATTCAACCACAAAATCCCCATCTGAACATTGTCATTATGCATAAAATGCACACAATCAATCTAGTCATTTAAAAATCTAAGCATACGAATATTTATTATCACTTTGTTTTTATTTTGCTAACATTCATTCTTCTAATCAATGTATTTAGAGTAGGTATAGGTTATTTTATTATTTTACTTATAATATGTAGTTCTAATCGTAAGTTCTAAAGGTAACTTAAATTTTCACGCCTATTACTATTTATTATAAATTCCAAAATATACCTTACTGATATATAGGTATAACTTATCTTTGAAACAAATTCTCTCATTATATGTGATGTGATATACCTACCTAAGTAATCTAAATATCAAATATCTATTATAAAGACATTTATCGTTCTATTATTTGTTAAAAAGCATAGATAAATATATTATATACGAAATACGAATTAAATAACAATGAAATTGCTTCATTTTTTGGAAATATTATTTGAATTGATCAACCAACAGAAATAGATACACCTACAGAAATACTGCAACTGATAACTGAAAGTTCTTCTCATTTATTGATCTGATATTTGTTTTACATCTTTTAAACTTAATAACGAGTTTTATTCAAGGCAGAAATTCTAAAACTTAGGTAGGTATTTGTATTTGTACTACTAATAGAAATAGGAATCGACTTGTTTTGATTTCAATTGAAATGAGAATACCCTATAATATATTTATAAAAAAGTTCTATAAGAAAGGATTAGGTACTATATAATATACTATAATATATAGTCTTATATTTTAAAACAATAATAACTCGTTTTTTTACAGTTTTAGAGTTTGTGTTTCAAGTATTGAGAATTGATTGAGATAGAGTAAGAAATAAGCAGTAAGTTTATTTAAGTATATGCTTAAATAATCTACTACTCCTTAAGTATATGAGTAGAAAAAATTTAGATAATTTAAATTCAAGACTAGAACCAAGAGTCGAGATTGAGAATTGAGATTCGAAATCCAAACAAACTTTCATCCTAATCATCCTGATTAATATAAGCTCATAAATTATTAGAGTTAAATTGCAAATAATAAGACTTGATCAATTGAATTATTAAAGTCAGTGATTTGTCCAAAATTCTTTTATACATACTGATAGAACAAAGTTTAAAATAGTTTGTTGAATATTAAAGAACGAGTAAAGTACATACATCATAATATGTTAATGTTAACAGATATTATTATATTTTTACATTGTCTAGTCTCAATCTATGTCTATTCTGATTAATAAGGAAATTCCATTCGAGCCAGTAACACCACACAAACAAGACTAGTAAGATCTTTATTATTACAGTTTAAATTAAAATTATTCATATTTTTGGAATATCGGTATCTAACGGTAAATTCAATAATCTTTAAAAATATCTACCTAATCTATTTTTCTCCCCCCTTATTTTTTTTTTTTTTCAAAACCATAAGTTCAAACAATTTACAAAGCCTTCATTCACATATTAAGTCAGCAAAAATCGGTCAAATTTCGAGACCCCTATTGGGGGTCCCTAATTATCAATCGTTATCATTTCTTGATTTTCTTGAAATTTTGAATAAATCCAATCAATTTTAACATAGATAGCGTGAAAAAAAATTTCAAAATTTTGGGGTTAATTAAAAATCTTAAAAATTTAGAAATTTTTATGACATTTTGATCGATTTTAACAAATCAGTGCTTAGGTATTAAATTGCTGAAATTTAAATGGCCCAAATTCCAAATTTTATCAGAATTTGAAAGAGAAATCGTAAAGGAAATCAATCAAATGAGTTCCATTCCATAAAACAGAAATCCAATCTAATTCAATACAAAATAATATCAGTTGGGTAAATATTTATATAAAATGGCCTGCCTGTCTAATGAGCATGAGATCAAATTCAAATGATACATACCTATATCGGTCTGTAGTCTGTACCCTAAAAATAATTTCAGTTATAAAGTTATCAGGTATCAATATCAATTACTCGTAGCAATTCGGTTAGATATTCTTTGCAAAATGTTCTGTTTATACATATTTGATGATTTTCCAAAAAAATTTGTATTGAGAATTGAGGAGATTGTTTTGAAACTTTTCTTTGATTTTTTTAATTTTGGCACTCATTTGATATATCTACCTTATTTGATATACCTTATTTGATTTCAATATCCCAAACATTACTCGTATACTGATAATGCTATTGTACAATACCGTCGATATAAAATTAGTTAAGAATATCTGTAGGTACTTTGCTTACCTTATAGATATAACATTTTCCTAATCCTAATCCTAAATATACAGATAGAATAAGAAATATTTTAAAATACCTATAGTATTAGAAATTTTAAGATTTTAGAATTTCTTAATTGGAATTTCTATCAAAATGCTCTTACTATTTCAGACACTTGATTGAATAATTGTAAGCAAATAAGCAATTAACAAATTGGAATTTCATAAGTACGTAGATACATATACCTACAAATTATATAAGATTAAAAATATGCTAATTTCTAACTATACTTCTTGTTAAATATTTTACTACAATTACAAGATTCTTGATTACTTATATGCATTCTAAACACTTACCTACTTACTAATTAACATTAACAGTAGAGTAGATATCCATTAGTATTTTCACAAGCTATAAAGGCATGCATTATAAGGTTTAAAGTCTAGTCAAATTTCAAGTCTTGAAATATGAATTTAAAAATCAAATCACATTTCAATCCAGTTTTTATTTTTAAGTGAATTATTAATAGCCTACAGTTAAAAGTTAAAGTTTATCTGATATGATATGATATGTGTTCTTATTTTTATTGACTTCCATCCCAATTCCAATATTCAATATCATATACTAATATGAATATGTAATGTTAGGCACGCTACTCATACTAAAACCTACTGGGACAGAATAATAATAATAATACAATAAAATAACTATTCAACATGTGTATCATAAAAATTTAAATTTAACTACACATATACCTACTTAAAATTTTAAACAATACTCAAATATCTACATCCATCAAAACAAATAGCTGTGTACAAAAGAAAATAATGAGTTTTCCATTCTGACTCTGGAGTCTGGAGTAAAATAACTAAACAATTCTTTTAAAATAAATTTTTTGAAAAAATACTGATACCTAAATCTAAATATCCTTGTTTTCCTTATACTATTCGTGCAATTATTTTGAAAACTACTTACCTATCTATACTTTTCAAAATATAAGTTATTTGTGTTCTTGTTCTTTACCTTAAACTACGAATAACTTATATGTATGTGTATGAGTACGAGCTTATTTTAGACAGGATTTTTTTTGATAGGATTTAAATACTCGTATCGTATTACGAATAATTTGCTGATCATAATTCATAATCAGAATGAATAGAGAAATTGAATCAGAATCAAAACCTTCAAGGCCTTCAGGTAACTTTTAAATAGTTTTAACTAATTTTCAAAAAAAATTAGGTAATTTCATTTTCAAATTTATGTTATAGGATGGGGAAAACGACATACATTAGCGATACTAGGTAAAAAATTTACACATTCCATTTCTATTTCCAAATCCAATACCTATAGTATGTACTACTTATATGACCATTTCCAAAGAGAAATTTATGTAATAACTAATAATGTAAGATACCTATGTAATGTGAGTTAGTCATTCATTTCAGATAAATTATTATTTTACAAAATATTTTAGGTTTTTGGGCGTTTGCAATGAGCTATGCTATGAGGTTCAATCTTTCTCTAGCAATCGTGGCTATGGTTCATTCAAAAGAACACATATTAAGCAATGATTCTCTATTTCAAAATATTTCTTCTTCTGACACATGCCTGAAAATTAATGGTCAAAATGATCAGAAACAAGTTGATGAACAAGGAGAATTCTTCTGGAGTGAATCTGAGCAAGGTATTTTATAAGAGTTTAAAATGATAATCTACCTATATAAAATTTTCAAAAAAACAGCGTTTTATAAAACGTCAATTTAAAATAAAAAATATTCTTATACAAGGAAAGAGAAAACTTGTGACATTTGATAAGATTCTTTAAAACTTTCACCGGAGAAAGCAGTCAATTTTACCCAGTTGGTCAATTAGACAATGTTTTCTTATCATTCTGAATTCGATCCGATCTGAATATTTTAACTTGAATCTTTTTTCTATTTGAATTTTTTAGAATTTAATTCTTGATGTACCCTACCAATGGGATATCAAAGCTAATATTTTATTAACTCTATATTAATCGACATTTATGCTCTTAGGAATCATTTTGGGGTCGTTTTTTTATGGCTATGTACTGACCCAATTACCTGGCGGTATTCTATCTGACAAGTATGGGGGTAAGCATCCTTTGGGACTAGGACTATTACTGTAAGTAGTAAGCATTTATCTAACTCATTAGTATTAGTGTCTTTAGTAAAATAAGCTAAAAATTTTCTTTACAGAACTGCAATATTTGCAATTTTAACACCTGTTGCTGCTAGGTCTAGCAAATACCTTTTAATTGCCGTGAGAATTGTACAAGGACTTGGTGAAGTATGTTAATAAATCTTAAACCAGTATTTAATTAATTTTACCTAATAAAATATTTATACTTTTTCTCTATTTACGCTTTTAGGGCTGTAAGTGTATTTACCTTCATTTAGGATTTTTTAGTAAAAAATCCTTGAAATTTTGTTTGGAACATTTTTTTAGTAACTACGCCGGCAATGCATGAAATCTTAGCAAATTGGTAATTTAATACTTTAATAAGGCTCTACATTTGATTGAAAGTATGGAATTTCAAATATCTAGGTCACCACCTCATGAAAGATCTCAAATGGCTAGTATAGTTTATGCAGGTTACTTAAATTTGAAAAGACATATTTTTAATTTGGGGCCAGGTAAAATGAATATCTCTTTTACTAGGTGCTCAATTTGGGACAGCTATGACTTTATTTTTAAGCGGTTACTTAATTCATACATTTGGATGGCCTTCAGTTTTTTATACAATCGGATCCATTTCAATACTTTGGTATCTTAAATTTTTTTGCAAAATTAGGTATACCAAATTTCCTATTTCTCAACTAGGTATATTTTGTGGACGTGGTTTATGTACGATCATCCATCAGAACATCCATCAATCTCACCTGAAGAATTACATTACATTGAAGCTTCAATTGGAAAACATAACATGAAAGTTAGTAAATTACATTTTTCAAAACCTTAAAAGGAAGCATCTTCCATGTAAAATACCTTTTCACTAATCCTAAGACCTTGGAATCTGATCGGAAATCCGATCATGCAAGATTTTTTAATGATAATTTTTTCATGAAATTTTTGCTTTTCATAAAAAGAATTTTGGGTAAATAGATGTAATAGTGGGTTTCAAATGTGAAATTGACAACAAAAAATCGTTAGTTTCATTGTAAAATTTTATTTTTGACATAAAAATTTGGATACTTTTTAGACGAGAATTTCTACACCTTGGAAAAAAATATTCACAAGTATGCCAGTTTGGGCAATTGTTGTTGGTCATGTTGGACATGCATATGGTCTTTATACTCTACTGACCGAGTTACCGACTTATATGAAAAATGTTCTAGGATTCGATATTAAGCAGGTTAACCTTAATAAATATCATTAGTGTGTATACTTAGTCTATACATATACCTAATAGAATAAGAATAACACTTACATTAGTATTGAGGATAATCTATTATTTTTTATGCATTATAGAATTCATTGATTTCTGCACTACCTTATGTAGTTTTCTGGATTTTATCTATTGTTCTTACTTCGATTGCGGACATTTTGATATCCAGGGGTATAATGAAAACCGTCCATGTTAGAAAAACCTTTCAGGCAATTGGTAAATAAGCATAAAAATAATTTAACAAAAGTAAAATCCGGTTATGCATTCTAAAAATTAAAGTGCCTAAAGTATACTCGTAGGTATTGGTTGGTATAAAAAAATTTTTTATTAAATTCTCTAGCGCAAATTGGTGCTGCAATTGCTTTAATTATCGTTTCTTATGCTGGATGTGATAGGTACCAATTGATTATTATATCTGCTTACCTACCTACTTAAGTATTTATTTTAATGAAAAAACTTTGATACAATTTAAGGTTAATAATAATCCTATTATTAACTTTTGGGATCGCTGTAAATGGAGCAATTTACGCTGGTTATGTCGTAAATCATGTTGATATTGCAAACAATCACGCAGGTTGGTACAATTAACTGCAGTAAGGTTATTGTAAATTACAATGTATCTAAATCTAAATAACAGATTAAACTTTTCCAGGTGTACTAATGGGAGGTAAATATTTATATTGAAAATTCATCCATATTTACTTAAAATACTAAATATATTACTTTTAAAGTGACAAATACTTTTGCTAATATCTGCGGCTTCCTCGCACCTGGAATTGCTGGGAAAATTATCGATGGAAATGCCCAGTCTTTAATCAGATGGCAAATTGTGTTCTTTATAACTGCTGGCATTTATGTAATTGATGTTATTTTTTATACAATTTTTGGATCTGCTGATGAACAAGAATGGAATCGGCCTGAACCCGTTAAAGATCAAGATAAAAATGAGATTGAGCTTAACTAACCAAGCGAGCCAAAAAATCCAAAATTATTTTTAAAATGAACGAATTAGGTGCATATTGCATATTGACATTACCCAAAGTATACTACCTTCTATATTGTCTACTTAAGGACTATTAGGTATTCTACATTGTAAAATTATATTATTTATACCAAATACGAAAGTAAACCTAGATACCTACTTTATAAGACAAAATTGTTAATATTTTATTATAATTTTGTAAAATTTTATTTATGAAAAATTCTGTAAATAAAATTACATAAAATTAGGAACTGAGTGTACATTTGTAAACTTGTAATGTACTTGTTTTCTTTGGTAAAATGAGATTTTATGCACGATTAAATGATTCCCAAATGTTTGACGTTGTTCCAACATCCTTGTCCTTTTTCGCTGGACCACATTTGCATGAGCAATATCGGTTGTAGATATTTCGGGTTATTGCCAGATCGATTTTATTTAAGAAACTGACCTGAAAAGTTAAAATTGATCAATGAAATAGTTTATCCGAAATACTTGAGTCGTATGTAACTTTAACTTATGAAACTCGAGGAAAATTATTTTGATTGAATATGAAATTTTTGCTAACCCCACTTGGACAACTGAGTTTCGAACTCTCGCAATTGCATAATTTTGATATCGTTCCGAATCTGAAATGGTTAATTATCAAAGAAAATTTTTTAGAAATTTTTGATTCCTATATGTAGAATCCAAGGATATCCGTATAATAATTACTTATCAATTTACCTATTAATAATTGTTGCTATTTGAGAAATTCCTCGGGTGTTACAATCCTCTCTTGAAATTGAAACATTTTTACAAGAAGTTTCATTTTCAGCAATAGCATTTCCAGCAGTCGAAGATTCAACTGCTTCAGGCTCAACGATTTCATCACCCCCTTCGATAACAGCTATAAATTGAAAAATATGATACTTCTGAGAATCATTTGTTGTATTTATTATGTGACAAATTGACAAACTAAAAATATAGGTGTCAATTCTTATAGTTTGTTTTGTTAACCCCCAAAAGTCAAGATATGTTACTTAAGCGGCTTAAGTTAAGCCATCAAAAATTTCTCTCTAAAAAGAATATATCAAAGATTGAAAATTTTTATTTGGATTCCATTCAAGAATATTCAATCTTGAATATTCAATTCAAGATCAAAGTAGCCAGATCAAGCATCAAAAAATCATTTTTAATGAGTTTTTTTACATAAATTAGGAAATCTTTAGAAATACCCCATCATATAAAGTACGAGTTTGTAGGTTATTGGATTTTTTTGATTCAAAATTTTTGTATCAAAATTGGATAAAAGAACTAAAGATAAGCAGGTATTTTAAAAAGGCCTATCATTTTGCAAAGGAAATTGGAATCGGAAATTTCCAATCAAAATAAAAAATCCGATCGAAATCAAAAATCTCGAAAAATTTTATTATCTAGGTATCTATTAGTTAAGACTTTTACTACATAAGCATAAGTACATATTTCATTCAGAAATATACGAAATTAAAAAATCTGGTAGACTATGATTAGTGATTAGATTTAGTGTTAGTATGTACCTATAACCCAAGGTGAAAAAATCTGAATTGATGGTCAATGTAAAATGTAGGTATACAATTTTCCAGGTATTTCCCAACCCAACCCAATCCAATCCAATTTATTTTATTGGATTATTTTCTTTTGATACTAATTTTATTTGATTAAAAAATATTTTAAAAGTAACCAACCTACAGTTGTAGATACAATTTCAGGTTCAGGTTGCTGTTTTTCTGCGGCACTAACTATTTTAAGGTTTGGTGTTTCAACACTTATAGAAATAGTCTCTTCATGACCATTTGACTGTAAACCCAAAGTTGAATTGATTAAAAAGGTTATAAAGAGGAGAAATGTAATATTTGCCATGATCTATTAAGTTATTGGACAAAAAATTATTGGAATGATTATTTACTGAATGATTTCCACAAAATAGGATGAAAACGAAAGGAGATATAACTATTTATATATACACTAGCTTTGCTCGAATAAACTGAAATACTTTGTACGGAAATAACAATTAGACAATGTTTTTTTGCAATTCAAATCCTAGATCTAGTCCAAATTAGGAAATCACACCTGCAGCCTGTAATATGAACCCAATTACCTTTAATATGTTATGTATCTAATCATCTAAAGTACCTAATTATACATAGTCAAATATGAATAACAATGGACAATTACCTACATTTTCTTGTACATAGGTATGGACCAGATTATGGAATGATATAATAAGTAGTGTTTATCAAATTACGAATTAACAGCGTTTATTAATCCATAATTCATTTTATTTTTCGATCAATAAAATGAATTTTTTAACAAATTGCAAAATAAGTATATTTTAGGACTTAGGTATTAAAAATATAAAGTAATATAAGGTAGGTAAAATTTATAGTAATAGTAAGGTTTAGTTATTAAACTATCTATAGTAAGAACAAAAATTTAAATTTTGTTCGTTCGTGTTGAAATTTTAAATGGAAGAAACGATAATAATTGCAACAAGTAAAAGTATTATGACAGTCCAGTACCCTAAAATTTAGAAATTTCATATAGTAGTTAAAAATACTAAAAATGCTGATACAGAATAAGATTATACTGTACCTATATTCGGTATTACAACAAAAAATGATTACTTACCACATGTGTTGTCTTTCCTGTCGATTGTTCTTACCTAAAATATCAGATTTCGAACGAATTAGAATTTTTAAGATTGAAAGAAAGTATATAAAATAATTGATGTTTTTGCAATATTATTCAGAATTCCTAGCCAGTAAAAAGTTTTATCTTTTATCTTTTGTAAAAAGTTCTTAAATTCTAATAAATCATTAATTGTAGCTAATTGTAAAATTATATATTTACGCGATTCGTTTCTCCAACTAATCTATCTCTCGTTCTATCAACATGGTCTGTTATATCTTCAATTAATTCTAAGAAAACAAGAAATTAAACATTATTTCTTTCAATTGTTTGATTTGATTTGATTGAAAATTAAGTCCTAAAGTATTTAGTATCAGTGTTATATTTACCATTCTGAATTTCAACTTCATTATTAATTGTAGATGCTATATGTTTTTGCCTAGAAATGACTTCTGATAGTGCTTCAAGTCCTCTATCTTGCTCTAAAATTAACAAAAAGAGATTTTAATTTTTTTCATAATTAATTTTGCATATTTTACATTTTTGTTTATTATTGTTTACCTTGAATTATATGGTGTTGATTTTGCCTCAATTGAGCTACATTTATATGTCTTGTATCTTCACTTTCACCACCATCATCATCCTCATTTGATGTTGACCAGCCACTATTTCGCCCTAATAAAGCTCGTCGACTTGGACTATCAGGCCCATGTGACATGTCTATATAAGTCAAATCACAAATTACAATGACAAATTAGTTTAGGAATCAACTCATTTGGGTAATTTAGTTCTTTTCAAGAATAATAATAAAGTCCTTAAAATTAAAAAGTTTACAATAAAATTATTTAAAAAATGAGACCAAAAAGGGTTTTAAAGATCTGAACTCTGAACTAAATTAAAATTGATAAGAATTAGAATTAGGTACGTAGGTAGTATAAATTATAAATAGAAATAAAATTGTTTTTTAGGGTCATAAAAATCTTAAGTTAAGAATACTTATCTTTAGCCATATTCCATATCATAGTCATAATCTTAAGCAGACTCCCCAAAATCAGGGGTAGTAAATCTCAAAAAAAATTTAATTAGGTATAGTTTTCTCAGTTTCAATCTTCAGTAAAGTTTTTAAAAAGAAACCAAAATAAGTAATAATAAGTAGACAAAAAAAAAGAACAAGAATTAATTAAAATTCAGTTCTGAAACCGAAATTTCGACCCCTATTCGTTTTCATGCACATGAATCTGTCCGAGCACGTGAAATTGAGGCCCAAAATTGGGTTTCTCAGAGCTGAACTGATGAATGATGAACCTTTTATAACCTAATCTATAATCCTCAGCCTCAAAAATTTAACTTTTTTTGACAAAATTTAAAAAAAAAACACAAATTTTTTGACAAATAGCTTACCTTAAATCGATTTTTCTATGTTATATTTGATCTGAGCTGTCTACTATATCAAGGAATTTCTGCAACAATTACAATTAAACAATTAACTTTTAATTACGCAAAAAAACAATGGCAAAAATGATAAATATAAAATAATAAAAAATAAAATAAGTCAAAGTCAAAAGTATAAGCAAAGCTAAATTCTCAATACATAGTCTAATACTAATATATAATAGGATAACTGTGCATATGTCGAAAAAATATAAGGATATACATAATATACAGTAGTATAGGCATATAGGCATATCCTGTGTAAAATCTAAAATCTAATCTTATACGGAGTTTCTCAACACCTTGAGGAATTTAATTGTGCAAAGGCAAAAAGGATTAACGGTTCGTTCAACACCAACCATTCCTCTTCATCGTCATCTTGGCCACCTTGAACAGAATCTATCTAGCCAAAAAATCCTCAAAAAGTTGGTCTTTTTGACAATTTTGTAGAATAAAAAACGGATTTGTGATGGTCATTCAACTCTGATATCAATTAGGTAGGTAGCAATTTAAAGTTTATTTTAAAAGTGTTTTTAAACTACCTATTGTATTTTTATGGTATGGTGGTGAAGGTGTTGACATTGACTCGTTTATACCCATTTAATTTTGTATTCATTTGATAACTTATTAAATTATTTATTTTGAGCAGTTTTCAAGACCTATTTTTTACAATTATTAGACGTAATAATTAGTTTATTATTTGGCCTAAAAATTGTGTAGGTATATTATATGTACTGTACTTGTACTTTACCATTTGACCTCATCGAGATACCTATTAACCTGCTTATTATTTTGCACTTAACATGATAAAATCATAAGAATACATAAAGGGAAATTGTGATTGCAATTTGAGAACCAGCCTCCAGCTCCAGCATATATTTTATTATCATCTGGTCAAAAAGTGAAAGCTGGTGAAAGGTAGGTATATAATATTTTAATTTAATACATACCTAATTACCTAATACTACTAATGTTTTAATTAAGAATTCATTTCATTTTCAATTATATTTATTATATTTAATAATTATATTTAATAATTAAATTATATTAGACCAATGCAATGACCTAATGCAAATAACAATTTAGCCAATTTATTTAAAGCTGTCCAAATCCAAATCTTTATCTACCTTCTATATTAACTTTATTAAATTAGCAAGAATTTAGAAATTAGCATCATTGGTTTAAGATTAATGTAGATTGACTAGGTTGTCCGTTGTACGATTTTTTTTTCACTGAGGATGAGAATCAAACAAGTATTTTCTTATTTAGCAAAGACAATAAAGAGAATAGGTAATAATAAATAGTTAAATATGGGTCAAAAATTGAAAAAAAAGTAGAGCTATGTAAGTATATTGTTATTAGCTACTCTACCTTATTTTATTTAATAATAAATGTTGTATTGTAATTGTAGGTAGGATCAGAAAATTTAGGATTAGAATTAGGCTGTTAAGTTAACGCAGATGACGCGATTATGGTAATGATAACGATAAAATCTGGTATGGTCATAATTTTTTATCTATTCGTGTGGTATAGTATAAAAATTACTTCGTAATAGTTAAGGTTAATCACTAAATTGAAGCTAATACTAGGTATTTAGTTAGGTACCTACTTGACTAGTTACAATATATTATTTTGTACTATGTACTCTGTAGGCATTAGCAGAATCTACATGATAGTCTTTGTCCATATAGCTGCTCTATGCTTCATTTAGAATTCATGATTCGTAATCATGATTTCATATAGAACTTATTAGGAATATTAATTATATTTTTATTTAAGTAGGTATCAAATATATTTTAATGTAAATGTATCATATTATTCGTGTTTTAAAATCTTAAAAATTAACTTCAATTACTATATATGTTCCTATATTTTTATTTTGACAAGATATTTAAACGTAATTAAAATGCCTAGGTAGTAAGAATAATAAATTCTAATCTCTCATTTTTAATCGTTCGAATAGGTTTAAACTGGACTTGTATGGATTTAAATAATTTGCAATCATGAGTCAACAAAGTTTAATATCGCCAAATTCGACAACTGGAGCAGCTCATTCTTCTATTGAATCCACAACCAATGGTTTGAACTATTTCAATAAATTACGATTCTTTGTTATTCATTTAAAAATCATTTGACTTTTGTTTACTTAAAGGTCCGAACTCTGGAGCTGTATTAGCAGAAAGTCGATTATTTTTGCATTCAGCTTTGGCACAAGGAGTTGCAGGAGCCTTTGTCTGGGCCGCTCTCTTTATTACTTGCCATCACATTTATCAACATTTAAGATGGTATACTCTACCATCAGAGCAGAGATGGATAGTCAGGATTCTATTTATTGTTCCAATATATGCTTTTGACTCTTGGTTGAGTTTATTACTCTTTAGAAGTGAAAATCTGTACATATACTTCAATACTATTCGAGGTGAGGATTTGCATTTTTTGATTAATTGTTATAATTTTTTTAAAATTTTATGTATTGTTATTTCAGATTGCTATGAAGCCTTCGTCATATACAATTTCCTCTCTTTATGCTATGAATACTTGGGTGGAGAAGGGAACATAATGTATTTTTTTTTCAATATTATTTATATACCTGAAAGCTTCAAAATACACTTTACTAAAATATTTTTAAAAAATTTAGGTCAGAGATTCGTGGAAAACCCATAAAATCATCATTTTCTTATTGTATATTTCTTATTGCATTTTCTTATTTTCTTATTGAATATATTTCTTATTTTCTTATTGCATTTTCCTACCTATTTATTAGGTACGTGTTGCTTAGCGGGTCGTACTTACAGCATTGGATTCCTTCGATTTTGCAAACAAGCAACCCTTCAATTTTGCTTGATCAAGCCCTTAATGGCTTTTACTACAATTATTTTACAATCACTGGGACATTATAGAGATGGTACGATATTTTATTATTAATGTAAGCTTTTCTTAACCTTAGTTTCACTATTTTTATAGGGGATTGGAACGCAAACAGTGGATATTTGTACATCATATTTCTAAACAATATGAGCATTTCACTTTCTCTCTATGCACTATTCCTCTTTTATTTTGCAACAAAGGATTTGTTATTGCCATTTGATCCACTCCTCAAGTTTGGAACAATTAAATCTGTCATTTTTTTGAGTTTTTGGCAAGGAGTTCTTTTAGGTAATTACAAAATGCTTCTTTCATTTTTATAGGTTCTTAATTTAAATGAAAAACTTATATAAAATTCTTTAATCTTTTAGCTATTCTGGAAAAAACTGAAATTATTGGTAATAAAATTGAATTAAACAAATGATCAATTTATAATTATTACAAAAAATGAACTGTATTTATTTTTTTAAAGGCCCACTTTATATAAATGGACAAAGATTAGCAAATGGAACCATATCAGCTGGCTATCAGAACTTTTTGATATGCATTGAGATGTTCTTTGCTTCAATAGCCCTTAAATATGCGTTCCCAGTCAATGTAAGTGTACTTTTATGTAATCCTCTAGAGAATCAGTTCATGTACAAATATATCCTTATCCACCACATTTTATATAAAGTTTATATTTGAGTTGCATTAAAAGCAATATTGATTTGAAAGGATGATGAAGGGAATATCCATCAAACCGATTTTTCGTATATTGAAAGGACAAATCAATTTATCCTTTCAACCTTTCATCAGAAATCCTAAAAATATATATGCTGGTTTACATTTATAGAACCTCGCATTACAAATAATTCCCTTTGATCATTCAATTGGATAATTAATCTGTAAATTGACCTAAATTCTCAAATTTTACCTACTTTTACTTCATAATAGTACTACCATTATGAATAACTTTTTGAATAATCTAAGTTTTTTTCTCATCCTTATCTCTTCTTTAGCTTTAATAATATCGGGTCGCGGCTAAAATCCTAATTCCAAAATCCTAAAATACCAAAATCCCAAAACCAAAATCCCAAAACCAAAA
>JAQIXA010002482.1:0-17721 GCA_034699045.1 Nanhermannia cf. coronata Gr-Ori-00579 | reverse complement strand
ATTTTTTGGCAATTTTCAAGTAGTCAAAAATCAACCAGAAAAATCGCATTTTCAGCTCCTAATAAGTCGATTTTTCTACTTATACCTTACATACCTACGATATATACGTATACGTATAGGGTACCTACATCACTTACTTTATGCAGATTTGTTATAAAACAGCCAAAAGTTACAAGTACCTTATTTCTATACCATCCGTATTATGTAAGAATGTAATTTTTATCCTCATTTTTTAACCTAGCATGATTAAATATGAAACTTGGTTTTTCAAATACCTATTGACTTTGTAGTTTGGATATTTTTCTAATATTTAGGGTACTTTTATACCAATAATTGTATTAATTAAAATTACCCGAGGCAAAGATCACGAGAATAGCAGATAAAAGTGTAAAACCTAAGCCGAAAAATATCCGCTGTTCGATAATTGCTACAGTTGAAAGTACGACAAGGGTTAATCCAAGGACGATCTACAAGTTAAAAAATAAAATAAATATTAGAGTTATGATCTTAAAGGTAGGTAGTTGTTCAAAAATGATTTATCTTTATAGGTTTTTAGTAAAAATTAGGCAAGTGTTAGGTTCCAGGTTACAATTTTTACTTGTAATTTGCAATTTGCGTTATCTAAAAACCTGCTTCCAGACGACAATGAGCTGAATTTCTCAGAAATTCTATTCATTATTTTGTATTATTGATGAAAATCTCCACGAAAATAATTAGGTAATTTCCAGTATGTACATCAAATCTTGAATTTTCAAAGAAAAGTTTATGAAAACAAGTACCCTACATATATCTGTATACTGATATATCTAAAGACCTGCGGCTGCACCCATGCATGCCTACTGATTACTGATTAAAATTGAAAGATTTGTGTATTGTGTAGTGTAGTTTAGGTATTTGAGATTTGAGTATATTTCTCAAGACAATTATTATTAGTGTCTTACATTACAGAGTAATGTAGATACTTTATTAATACTTATGCAAATATCCATATCTGGAAAGTTTATATAAGTATGTAGGTTAATCTATCTATCTTAAAAAATATGCCATTTTTTTCAAAAATTTGAATGAAATCTGTGGGCTTGATTTTTGGGCCGTATAGTACGATATATTGATATTCAATATCTCATTTGATATAGCTAAAAAATTAACGCTTGAAACTGCATTTGTTTTCTAAAAAATTCGATGGAAATACTTATTATTATAGACATTTGAGGTCAAAATTTGTAATTTTATGAAACAAATCAGAATTTTCGATTGTACTCGTTTTAAGGTTCATTCAAACTTCAAACTAACTCACAATTCTAGTAAATAGTCTAGTAGGGTAGGCTATTAAATTAGATAAAAATGTTCCTTGAGATTATATGGTAAGGAATGTTACAAAAAATTGCCGTTCATAAAGGAGACGTTCTCAACATTTCATAAAATGAAAATTCTAATTCTAATAAAATAAATTTTCAAATACCCAAATATTGCATTTTTTTCATAATTTGAGTCCAATATAGAACAAAATCCTGAAAAATTATCAAAAAGATTCTTTAATTCTGTACTTAAACATCGTATACCTATTTGTAAAAAAAATTAAAAAATTTCCACCTAATTGTACATTAACGAATTTTTAGAAAACAAAACAAATACCTATGCAATTCCAAACTATAATTTTCAATTTAGATAATAATTATTTGCAAGAAACTCATTGTTTGTTAGTATGTTTTAGAAAAAGATCGATTTATATAGGAGCTGAAAATGCGATTTTTCTGAAGGATTTTTGATTACCAGAAAATTGCCAAAAAAAGGTCAAAATTTTTGCTCTTTTCGCCTAAATAGGCGGCAATTTAGCTAATTTTCGTAAGATACTCATTGATAGTGTACCTACATGTATTATGGGTGAGGCAAAAAATATTAAAAAAGAAAAAATTGAAAAAAGTCAAAAAATATATTCAATTTTTATTCTATTTTATTACCTTAAATATCATATGTGTAAAATTACCTATATAGAAAGTTCTTGAGGAATTAAGAGAAAAATCACAAATATTTCAAAAAATACTCAAATAATTTAACAAATCTTAAATTTTAATGTCTAAAGAGTATCTTGGAAGCAAAAAAATTCCAAAAAATATCAAAAAAATGGGTATTTTTGGCAATTTTATGAGGAAATAAGTACAAAAAAATGGCAAAAAAGAATTGGAGAACCCCGGCATTGATCCGGGTACCTTTCACATGCTAAGCGAACGCTCTACCATCTGATCCTTATGCGAGCGAAGCGAGCACCTACTATACAACTTTGCTTGTGCTTTGTCCGTCTGTCTGTTTGTCCAGAGGATAACTCGGGAACTACTGGACCGATTTGGACCAAATTTGGTATGAAGGACCCTTGAAATGCAAAGATATATGGTCCTTGGAACGTGCGGCTCCCCGGAACCGCACGGTGGCCCCGGAACGGCAAAATTTTTTATTTTATAAAAATAACATTTCAAAGCTTTGCTCGCACAATTAATAATCAACTTCTAGTGAGTTGACTAAAGCCTAGCTTAATGAGATTTTATCGAGACAGTAGTGACTTTTTTCCAAAAATGGTCACATTTTAGGCTTTAAAAATTTGCAAATTTTATAGGGAATTTGTATGAAATTACAATTGGCTTACTTTTTAAAATTCATAGGAGATCCTTGGGCAAATTGCTTACCAATTTGAATGCAGCCAATTGGTTTGAATTGAAATTCTAAATTTTGGAAATTTTGCCAAAATTTAATAGTCTTGTTGGACAGATTGCAAATTTCGGAATGATTTCGATTCAAAACGACAGGACCTTTCGGACAACATTTTGAAAGAAATTGAGCGGAAAATTTTGATTCAAAAAGTTTTATAAAAAACATACAAAATTCTTTGTACAAGACAGCAGTTTAAGAAAATTTTAAAATTCAATATGAATTGTAAGAAAAAATGTCCTTTATTTTCAAAAATACACAAAAAACTTAATAAAGAAACTTTATTTTAAAAAAGAATACTTTGGAAGCGAGAAAAAGGCAAAAAATGCCAGAAAATGCAATTTTTTGATAAAAAAAATTCAAAAAAAACTCTTGGAGCACCCCGGCATTGATCCGGGTACCTCTCACATGCTAAGCGAGCGCTCTACCAGTTTGAGCTAGAGCCCCAATTCTTATTCTTATACATTTTCAAACTCGCTCATATCCTACTCGTATAAGGCAACTGTCTTCAGTATGAGCTAGATCCCCTTACTATACACAGATACTTTGTAAAAGTCTACCTTATCATAACAAAACTATTTGAGCTAGATCCCCTTCCGATGTGAAGAAACTTTGCAAAAGTCCCTAGTCCCTATTATACTCCAACATTAGCTAGATCCCTACACTTGTATAGATACTTTGCCAAAAGTATCTCAAATCAAAGTATCTCAAAAAGTATCTGAGGTACCTCTCTGTATAGATACTTTGTCCATCACATACGTCAAAAACAATTTAAAAATAGGGTATATCATAACCACTACTTCAATGCTAGTACCCTATCCCTTACACTTTTATTGAGTATAAACTAGCTGAAAGTAGATGAACAAATTAGTTTATGTTAAAAATTTAAAAATTTTTGATGAATTTTGAGATTTAAAAAGTTAGAAAATCAAGTCTAGCATGCGGCGAAGCCGCATGCTAGACTACATATTAGGCTTGAATAAAGAGTGTAGAATACTGTCCTAATCCTAAGCAAAATATTTTCAGCAGGTGGTTCAATTTCTCCAATTCCTCCAAATATATCTCAAAATAATTGGGTTTTTTATAAGAATTTTTTGTTTCCAATACCTACCTATAATTCTATAATTTCAAATTCTAAATAGCAAATTAGTTCATAAAAATTGGCAGAAATTTTCACAAGTTCTGGGGATTTATAATTTATATCCTAAAATTGAAATCCTAATAAAATAATTGGGCGAGCGAAGCAAGCCCTTACTATTCAACTTTGCTTGCACTTTGTCCGTCTGTCTGTGTTTGTGCTTGGTATAACTCGAAAACCACTGGACCGATTTTAACGAAATTTGGCATGAAGGACCCTTACAGGGTCTAATTGTGCTCGACAAAAAGGTCAAGTGGTCCAACCCCTTGGGGTTCAGGGGACCCTTTAAAGGTTCCCCATGTTAATCAAATGGGAAAAATCAAAAATGAGGTTAATATCTAAAAAATATCTAAAAAAAACAATTTTTAACACTGATTTACAATACAGAACATACAGAACAATGCACATTTTAATTGCTAATTACTGAAATTTTCGAAATTTTTGATCTTACTTACTGCACTATTTTACTCGATACAAGTCCCCCACGTAAGTTTTAATTGCAGGATGTTATTATTAGGTAGGTAAGTATATCCAATATTTTACAGATATTGATTTCTATACAAAGCAATTTGTTATTAAAAGTTATTAGTTTGAATTCTTAAGGCTAAGATTTTTTTTAACAAATCAAAGATTTCATTGTCAATCGAAATCGCTTTAAGGAATCAAAAATGACCCTCACTTTACAGATTATATCCGTAAAAAGTTAATAAGTGCAAGGAAATGGACAATTTGCACCCATTACTCAAAATGCATTGTTTTTTGCCTAATTTTTTAAATTGAAAAAATACCAACCAAAAGCTAGTGTAGGTCAACTTTTTTTTGCTAATCACAATTTAATGCATTTTATCATCTTTTTTACAGCAGAATATGAGACTATCCGTATAATGATAATGCTAAATAAAATATCGCAAATTATGAAGGTTGTTTGAGAAGAACGATCCTCTAAAAAAGAGTCGTAAACATGCGAGAAAATATTCTTAATTTATATGCATATTAAGTTGAGACATAAAATTTTTACAATGCCTATTCAAAGTCACAGGCACAGGAAATACGAGTAAATAATAATATAAATATTATTACTTGTACTACTAGTCCTAGTAATGTATTACAAGAAAAAGCGGAAGATTATAAAAAAGACAACAAAAGACAAAATAAATCGACAGAAACCGGAAGATAATGAGAAAAGTCATTATTTGGTTTTACTATCCTCATTTATCCACATTGTTAGTTGTATAGTTGTAGTACTAGGGCTATTATTATTTTATGATTGGTCATAATATTCTTTAAAAGGATCATTTGGACCTAAAATATTTCAATCTATATAGTATCATAGTAAGTTCTTACGAGTAGTAGGTAATTATGTTTTGGATATTTTTAAGGCCAAAAGAAAAAACAAAATATGCAAGCTCATTTGATCTTTTGTTAAATTTTTTTAGACTGAAATCAAGATCAAGATTATTCAAATATTTTGAAATTTAGGCAGAAGAAAAGGGTGAATATTTTAAATAACTAGGCAGTAACTGTATCTACTAATACTAAACTTTATTTACTCATGGAAAATTTCAGATTTTCGATTTTAGACATTTTGGTCAAAAATATCTTTAAAGTCATAACGCTTTTTTTCAACTTTACTCATAATATGAGAATTTCCAATCCATTTTAAGAATAGAACTCTTTTTATAACTAAAAATCTTATTCGATTATAATACTCGTACAATCAAAAATAACCAAATATCTATTTGAATCTAAAAAATCTTATCTGAATTTAAACTATATATTTTTAAATAAAAATGAACGCTTATCTTATCATATAGGTAGTCAAATATTATAATCTTGTTTGGAATTTTAGGTAAAGATTTAAAGATACTGTTTCGTATTTACTAATACTAAAACATTCCAAAGATTTGTAAAAAATTTCAATCCTGCTTTTATTGATTGTAGATTTGCTTCTATCTAAATCTAAACTGTATTATGTAGTTTCTATTTCATGATATTAAATTGAGATTCAGATTTTTCTCATTTTTATAAGAAATCATCAAAATTTTGACCTACCTCTGAGAAAATCTATTTTTGTTTTTAATTTTTATAAATTATAGAATGATCCATTAGCAAATGACCCTTAAGAATGATAATAGTAATAAATAATTAGATATGACAATGGACAAAAGTACCTAATTGATAAAATAACGAATTAGGTAGGTACAATTATATCTGTATTTGCTACAATTTAATTTTATAATTTGAATTAAAATTGTATATCTAATATATATTCATTATTATGTATTAGTAGCATACTATTAGTGGCGATAAAATGATATCAATATACTTTAATTGACCATTTTCTACCTTCACCTCATAACTCGAGGGAATCCACAATACTACTTATACAGATACATACAGTAAATATCTCATTATTTGAGGAGGCTAACTCGAGGTCAGTTAATGAAATTTTACAATTTTTTGTAAATTTTTTCAATATAACATATACAAATGGGTAAAAACAAAGTATTTCTTATCAACTAGACACTTTACACAAAAGTCTTGTACTTTAAACAAGACTATCAGTCAGTATACATAATTTAGGTGCGAAGTTTGCCGTTTAGATACAATGTTTAGATGTATATATCCGTAATAGACATTTTATGTTCATTTTAAAAGAGTTAAACTTGTAAAACAGAAGGTAAACCGTCAAATTCTCAAAACTTCTACTTCTAATCTAATTAGCCACTAAGGACATATAAATTACTTATGAATAGTTTATCAGTATTAGTATCTACCTTTTTAAGTACCTACATTTGTTTATAAATACTTGATTGTCTGCAATGCCTTAAGCATTTCAGTACCCTAATACTCGTACGAATTCTAAAACTTTTAGAATTTTTGAAATTTTGAATCTCTAGATAGTATTTGATGAAAAACAGACATTTTAGGGTGCTTGTCAATCAATAGATAATTTTATAAAATTATCGTATAGATAAGCATTTAAATCTAGACAGATAAAATATTTTAGATGCAATAATTATGAAAAAAACAATGGAATTAGGCGTTGTCTATTTAAGATCGACATATCAATGTCAAAGTCAAATATACATATAGATACTGATACAGTTCAAGTTTTCCAAACAAGTTGGTAGCTATAATTAATATGATATATTAGTTGACCCCTATCAAATCAAGTTTTCTATAAATAATTTGTAATCTACTGATATGTCTTGTACGAGTAGTCTGGATAATGTGATAGATCTTAAGCAGGAAATTAATTGACTTTTAAGGAAAAAAATGCACAAATTGCATATTTTGGGAGTTCAATTTGTCTTATATGATATGTTCTATTAATAATGTAATAAATTTATGTACATACTTGTAGAACTTGAATTCTGAGGATTTTTTGCTGAAGTGATTTGAGAGCTGGGTCAAATTGTCCTTGACTAGGATCATTGTATGTACCAGTGGATGCAGCAGGTTCAGACACAAAACTTACAGAAATTTTTCGATTTTCGTATAAAGGCATTATATTATGGTTCTACTATGTATGCCTTTTAAGCTCTTAAAGGATTACTTTTAATCGACAAAAAAGTCAAAAAATAAAAGCAAATTTATCTATCTATCTTGTTGTCTCTTATTTGGTCAAATTTGTTATTTTGGAAAAGCCAAAGAAAAACTACCTACAGAATAGTAAGAGAAATAGATAGTAAAATTTGACTCAAAGTTTAAAAGCAAACTGAGACTCTGTTGCAAAATCGGGGAAAATAAAGTAAATCCTCGATCCGAATCCAAAGATCCGAAAATCCTTTTATATCTTTTTACTCATACATACAGTATAAGATAGGTAATAAAACTTTACCATGTATCTGTAATACTATAGTACAATGTACTAGTATGACTTCACTTTTTAAGCCTAAATCTTTCAATCTTACTTTCATTCTTAAGTCTTATAAAGCTACTACAAAGTACAGATTCTTAGAATCAGGATCCTGATCCTGATAAACTGATAAAATATTGATTATTGTCCAATACGAATTTGCAAAAATTCCAAAAATTCACATTTTTTACATCTTTTTTTGTAAAAATAAACAAAACCAAATATCATAAGCTTTTGTGCTCGTAGTTTGTACAATAAAATCGCTTTTACTTGTCAATTTATAAGTTGAAATTTTGCTTTTTGACAAAAAATTCAGAGATTTTTTCATGAAAATCGGCATATCTGAACAAACATAAACAAGTCTTGAGGCTTTTATAAATCATAGAAAATCTCATGTATCAAAAGTCAAAAATCGAACCCTTAAGATACATACATGTGAGTTTAAGCATTTGAGATGGCTTGCTTTCTAACTAATGATAAATGATTAATATTTAAATCTCAGTAGATAGTAGTATACTTATACTTATAGATATAGTGTATTTTCGATAAAAAGTCCCAAAGCTATATTTAATTCGATCATCATACTCAAATCAAACTCAAATCTCAAGTCCTAGATAAATATTTAAAAACGCAAATATTTTTTATACCATAAATCCTTATCTTAGACTCAATCTTCTAAAATCAAATTCAATATTTAAAATTTTAATTTATGCAATGGTACATTGCCCATGGCATTTGAATCTTTTTTATCATATCATACATAAGATCAAATGTAATAATTTGTACTGATATGTATGTAGCTATCAGGTACTATTATTGCTATTTTAAGAAATTGAATAAAAAAATTCATCAAATAAAAAATGAAAGTCTCTCTTAATAAGAGTCTCAATCAATTTATAATCATAAAATGTATGAATAAATTTATTGCTCATCATCCTAGCCTATCCTTTGTTATGAGCATATTTAGTAAATTATATTTGCATTTATTACAGGTAAAAAAGTGTGTGGTTAAGAGAAAAGGGGTCTCTTGGAATTTTTATCAAATTTCGAGCTCTTTCAATGCAAGATCTTGTAAAAATTTCCGAAAATTTGGGTAAATTGATTTTAATGCAATTCAACAGTGAGCTAATCGTAAGTTGTCTATTTTCAAGTAAAATTTGGGTTTTTAATTATATATATACCCATAGGACCCTTAATATAAATACCTATTAATGTTCTAACCTATAAATAAAACTTATATAAGTCCTTATAAAGTACCTATATTGTAATAATAGACAAGGTGCGTTTTTTTTACTTATTTTTTTACCTATTTTTACCTATTAATAAAAAAATATCTATATAGGTATATGATTGATTCGATTGCAAGGAGTTTTTGAGCTTGGAGTTTCAAAAAATACCAATAAGAAATTTAAAAAATGCTTATAATAATAACCAGATTTTATATCGAGATATACTGATACTTCTGCCATATCAAATATCAGCAGTATCTCGTCTCGATTAGTTCTAGGAATATGCAATAATACGAGAGTAGATGCATTTAAAAATCATTACTTGCAACTTGCGACAAACATTTTTTCAAATTATGAAATTATTATTTATTTATACGTATCCTAAATACAAATACTTGTATCTTAATACTAGTACAATCTATTGAATTTATGAGAGAATTGACTGGTGTCCTATTGAACCTCATTACAATTACGTAATGAAAGTCTTGTCAAATTGAGGATTAAGCAAGTATATACTAGGTATTAGGGTAGGTAATGAATAAAATGATAATTAAAATTAGAAATGCTCATCGTTAAGTTCAATTGAATGAAATAATTCTAGTATCATCATTAATAGTACAATCTACAGAAATTGAAATGCGGAAAAGCTTCTATTTGCTCGTACTTCCTTTCTATACAAATTTTTCTTTTTAAAACTTAGAAACCCGACAAATTCACCTGGCAAATTAACTGTTTTGACTATTTACTTTATACTAATTCTAAGTTTCCTTGTAAAATTATCTATTTTGTACAATCTTACGCATTGAATTTTTAATCAGTACTTTTTTTTAAATAGAGGATTTTACGGTATTTGCCATTCAAAATTCAAAATTGATGCTCAGATTATTATTATTCAATTGATGCAGGAAAACATAAATATTGAAAAAAACTGGTCTCTTCTTAATAGTAGTACTACTGGCAGCTAATTTTAAAATTCATAAAATAAAGTTAATTTGAAACCAAGTGTTAACGATAAGGTGCTACGCGTATTCATATAATAATAAATAGGTTTAAAAATTTAATCCTTGCTCTATATTTTACTCAAAATCAAAGTATTTTCCGAGTGATAATGAAAATAATTGGATTAAATGTCCGGTGTGAAATTGATATGATGGGAAAAAACGACCTAACTAAAGTAATGTTATGTCGCACTAAATCAGTCTCAAAAGTCAAGTTTTTTTATTACTCTTACCTTACATTATGCCTTTAATATATACCACCTATGCTTAGCTTTTAAAAATTTAATACTTTTATATGAAAAGGTAAATGTAATTATTTTATATTAAAGCAAGCCTGGTATGGACAATTAAAAACTTGTTGATAATTAAGTGGTGACTTTGAGTTTGCCTGTCTGAAAAAAGGTGACTCAAATACACCTTGCAGCTAAATAAATGTATCTAGTCTAGCTACATATTATTGTAGTATCCTATATAAAAATGTCTTTTTTTTTTCAAAAAAGTTTGTCCTTTACATTTTTTGAGAGTTCTTGACATTCACTTAAAAATTGACAATACTTTTCAGATTTCAAAGACAGGGCTAAAGGCTATAAGATCATCATAATCATATCATATACATATAAAGATACATTTGAAAGATAAAGTACGAGTAGTAGGCACCATTGTATATAAATAATTCTTCTAAATAAACCTAATAGTAATTTTAACCGATTTAATGTAAGGTGCCTTTTAAATGTAAAATAGTACCTAGTAGAAAATCATAATTAAAAAGAGTTTTTAAAGAGATTTCTTTAACCTTGATATTTTCCCTAAAATTTTTTATCGCTCATTATACGAGTATTAAGTCTGGGTTTTGAAAATACTCTATTACATACTATTATAAAGTAAGTTTAATTACGAAAAAAAATTCAACACGAGTCATCGTAAATGTCTCTTAAATCAAATCATCAATAATTTGAAATATAATTTTTATTACCTATTATTATCTTAACAATCATTATCTTCATTAGTAGGGTACCCTACTAGTAATAATACCAATTCAAATTCTCCTAACATACATACATCTGCTGTAATCTTGCATAATTTCTCGGAAAGTGTTAATATTAACACTTATTACGACAAAACATACAACACTTTTTGAGTTGACGTAAATAAAGACTCAAGTTTTGTACAAGTACATAGGTACTGTACTATTGTACTATGCATGTTATGGTATGGTAAAAGTCAAGTTCAAATTTCCATTTGAAAACTGCAAATTCAATCTGAATGACTACTCAAGTGAAACATGTAATGATGCAAAAAATGGCTTTTTTTCGAGTATTTATCTTGAATAAATAGTACCTACAATAAGATATTGCAAGTTTACATAATTTTTCAACCAAAGCATGTAATGGGCAAATAAAAAGTATAGCACATTTGTAGCTAAAGTACCTACCTATAGTAAAAAAAAAATTGTTAAGAAATGGAAGGTCAATGTTAACTAACTTACCTACCTATAAATATGATAGAAAATTGTAATTTAAAAATTTATATTGGTTTTTTTTATATAATATACCATAAGGTATACATAGTGTAAATCTTGCATGACTACAACTATCTAATCCTCATGTACTTTTCCTATTTTAGAAGGATAAGTCAAAACTAATAGTATTGAAAATTGATATTATACAGATCAACTTTTTTTCTCTATCAAATTCAAGACTACCATAAGATTCTGTGTAAAAGTCATTACGAGTATTTCAATTTTTTTATGATCCAAACCATTGAGGACTTGTAATAAGAACTATATGAATTTTTACTACTATAGGTAGGTAGGTACTTGTGTATTTCTTTCCTCCTTATTCATGTTCTACAGGTAATGATATGGTAAATAATGTGATAATGTGATACCATATACTACAGTATATGGTAGATATATCGACCTGAACCTGACCTCCTTACCTTCCAATTCTAAAGGTAAGAAGTAATCTTCCTTGAGAGCTCTACACCTAAAATAATATGTAGTAGAAAAAAATCAAGTACATTTGTCCTTTACATTACAGAACACTTTTAATTTAAATTTCATACATATTTACATAATCAGTAGAGACTATACCAGTATGTATGTATTATTGTAATTTCCGTTTTTACACGCGAATTTGACATTGTCTTGTGGGAAAGTGTTTCTTGCTTGAAGTGAGGCAGGAGATGACTTAATACTTGAAAATAGTACTTAAATTGTAGGATACTAATATTCAAATAAGTATTTTTAAGCTTTTAAACACTTATTATTATTATAGGTATTAAAAAATAGTAGGTGCTTATAATGGGTAGTTTTAACACTTGGGCTGAGGATAAGCATAATGAAATGAGGAAATAATATGGGTAAGGTAAACAATGTCAGATAAATCATCAAGATTTCAGTTTTCAGTTTCACTACGCGAGATCAATATTATTGTTTATTTTTTCTTGGGCTATTTTTGAGTATGTACGAGTATTATGTATGTTCTACTACTTGTATGTATATTGATAGATGCTGAGATAAGTGTGTAAAATCCTGCATGTGAAATATGAGTATCAGTAGTATCTATAAGGAAGTTTATATAGTGAGATGATTAATGATACAGATTCAGATGAGATAATAATAGCATAAAGTTCTCATTTAAAAGTAGCATAGAAAATTTCAAAAAGAAGTCCATGTTTTTACAATGTAAAAAGTGTAGATCTACTACATTTTTTCAAAATTATTTCTAAAATATCAATTGTCAATGCTTTTTGAAACACATCGTATAAATATCTCAAAAATTCTGCATGCCACTAATACTAATTATTAAAGAATAAGAAAAAAAATCTTTTTGACTTTTGGACCATTTTTGCAGAATTGAAAAATAAAATGGAATAACCTTCCTCAAAATATTTTTAATAATTTTGCATTCGTTAATTTATACCAGAATGATTAGGTAATTCAAAATTTTCTAAAATTTTCTAGTCATATTTGACATCGAAAATTCAAAAATCAGAAAATTTTGAAATTTCTAACAAGTTTACAAAGTGGGTATTGAAATGCCAACATTATACACTTACATCTCAGCTTTATTTATAACTATTTGTGATATACTCCGTATTGAGATAATTTTAGTTGAGATAAAAACTCATTTCTGAGTAAATTAAACTGTTCCCTGAAATCTGCAATTACCTACATACCTACATATGTAGATAGAACGCATAAAGTAGGTATGTACTAGGTACTGAATTAAGTAGCGATAGATTACGTAGTACAAGAATTTAAAGATGATTTACGAGATTAGTGTTTCGATTGTATTCAAATTAGATAGAGTAAAAAATGTACAAAATACATAATGAATTTCATGCATTTACTAATTACTCAATACTACAAAAATATTGATACTCATACTTATAGTAATACTAACTACTAACTAGGTATTATCTGACTTGTATGAGTATTTAGAATTTAGATTAAACTACTCGTATGTATAATACTTAAGTATAAGTTTCGAAGGGTAAATTGAGAATTAAAGTAGTGTATCTTAGGTATATTATGTAGTTGCTGCACTTTGACTTTGACTAATTGTAAGTTTGTATATTGTGAGAAATTTTCGAGCCAGATCTCCCTTCAAGATATCGAGGGTTTTTAATTTTAATTTTTGTATAAAATTTATTAAAAATTATTCCCCCCATTAGTATTTGTCTTGTCTAAGGTCTAGTTTAGCTTTAGCTTTAGCTTTAATACTTAATTTTTATAAACCCAATGACTTGACCTAACGCATTATCTAACTTGTTCTATATTTTTAAACTAATTGTAAGTACTATTATGGTACTACAGAATACGAGTAATAGTAGTATTTTAATTATCTTCATTAACCACATACCTACTTGTTTTTAAAAATAAAAATACTACAAATAAAGTTAGGTATAATTTGTAAATGTAAAGCATTATTTATAGGCATAGAGTAGTTTAAATGTACAAGGGTGAGTGAGAGGAAATTAGTTATAAAATTAGCTCTGAATTCTGAATGAAATATGTGAATTCAAAGGCTTATTATATACGAGTATAAGCTAAATGCTGTCTTTCCTTTAAACTTTAAACTGTACATATAGAACCCAATTAAATATGTATTTGGATCAGGTGAAAAGTCAATTGGTCAAGTCCAAGTCCCCTTTTAAAAATCAGAATCATAAAGCTAATTTGACGCTCATTTTGAACTTTTCGTAAATTTTTAGAATTTTTAAAAATTCACAAGATCTTGCTAGATAATATTCTACGAGTATATAGTGCATAGATACTTTAGGTTTCTTGGTTTTTTGGGATATTTTTTTTACCTTGAAACTTGAATTGTATTTTATTACTTTGAGATAAGCGTATTAGAGATCACGATCTTGGGCTCCAAATTACTTTGATCTGATTTGAAATTAAACCAAAGTCTCAAAATTATGTCAAGTTCTACTATATGTATCATAAGCCATAAGATAAACCCAGTTTTGCTCATTTGACCAAGACAATTGACATTTTAACTTTTTTAAGCCACACTTAAATTTTAATTAAACTAGAGCAAGTTACAAAATTTTTTGTAGAATATCTGTAGATATAGGTATAGAGTATAGGTATTTACTCATGCAAATAAAGTTTTTTATTATCAATTGTCTTGCCCATATACCTACTTATACGAGTATTGTAGCCCTATTCATACCTATACAATTTATACTCGTATAAGCAATTGCTTTGCAAGTTTGCAAGTCTATACAATTGAGGAAAGACAATTTTGTATAGTATAGTAATAGTATAGGGTACCTAATAGTAATAGTATAGTAAATAGTGTAGGTATGTCATATTTGAATTTGAATGTTGAGGTTTGGTTCATTGGGTTGTGGTGGTGAATCTACTACATAATAATTTTTCTATATACTTTATTTCATTTAAAATCTATATCTATACCTATATATTCTGTAATGCAGTTTGCAAACCTCCTTGGGAGATTCCTCATTAATATTAAGTTCTTTATAGACAGCATACTCAAAGCATTTCCTTCCATTTGAAACACACATTTCTCAACGAAGACAGCTAACTAACTAACTATACAAGCATATAATTTTTAATATTTTTTGAAATGTGAGAAATTTTTTAGTAGTATCAGTTGTAGAAGGTTTTAAACTTGACTTAATTTTCGGTTGATCAGTTTCAAATTTTGAGGCAATATTCTTGGCTCTCTAGTGCTGTGGTGGTACAATTGTATGCCAATATTTTTGATATTTAATGAATTTGAGAATTATTTGGTCTTGTTAATGTTTTACTTACCGGTTGTACAGTTTAGGAGTACTATTAGGTTAGGTTAGTGTATCCTCTGTATATAAGATGAAACATCGAGGGTGTCTGGAGACTTTTGGTGATGTTTCTGGGGCGAAAAGGAAATGGCCCCAAGTTTTACTTTTTATCTCGTTATCTGTGTTTATAATCATAGCTCTATTTAAATGGATTGCACTGGACTGGATTGTCGACCTCCAAGTTGCAGAGGTTAGTAATGTCATTTTTATAAAAAAAAATATTGGGTAGGGTACTTAAAAATAATTTTGGTCTACACTATCTTAATCCTTTGTAAGTTCCGTGTATCATAGATTCATACTAATGCTAGTTAAAATTAGTGTTAGTGTTAGTGTTAGTAACCACTATCAGTACTTACAAACCTAAGTATAAGTATTACTACAGATAACGTTTACTTTAATCACTTTAGCATAAATGAGTTCTTCAAAATTAAAAGCAAAAGTTCATTTTTACAAAAAAAATTATATATCTTCATGTGTCTGTTCTAGGTTAAGATTAGGAACCGAGGAACCTACCCATTTTGATTTTAAAATTATTTTAACTTTCATGCCATATAAAGTTTTATTCAAGAATTGTAGAGCTCTTATTCTTAGCTTAACAAAGATATTTTGATTTTATCTATCTGTAAATGCCAAAATTGATCTGGAAAGTAATATAAAAGAAACCAATCACATTGTAATCTTTGTGTTAGTATAGTACCTACCTACACTACCTAGGTATAAAATCTTATTTTTCTTCTATTTATTATGTTATCGTTTTTATCATATTATTATCATCTACATTTACAAGTCTAAAGTATCCTACCTAATTATTGATTTTGAAATTATCTTATCTGTACCCTACTTTAAATTTTGAGATTTGATTAGACTTGAACTTTTAGCTCTGAAATATGCACAAGAATGTATTTTACTATCCTAATTTGTTGAAGTAGTAAGGAAGGGTACTATTTAGTTATTCAGAATTAGTAAGTATCTAATCAGTACCCTTTACTGATAATACCGTAGCATTGCTTATAGGATACTTTGGCATTAGCTAGCAAAATAAATTTATAATTTTTCTGGAATAATAAATATACCCTACCTATATCTAGATATACAGGATTGCTCAATAATCTAGTTTAAAGAATAATTATATTTTTTAACACATTGAATTGATACGGAGTTTGAACTTTTTTGATTTAAAAATGAATTTCTGATTCGGTTAATTAAGGCCCAAATACAAATACTTTTTTGGAGATTTGGCAAATATTTTGATAAAGATTCTAGAAATGTATTTTGCAATATTTAATTAGGTTTAAGCTATTTGCATAACCTTGAAAATTTTTGAAGTGTCTCAATATATAGGCAGTAGATATGCAAGTACTATTTTCTACAATGAAATTCCTAAATTGAGTAAATCTACAAATCTTATCAAAGTTCAAAAATAATGATGAAAGGAAGTTGACTGACTTTAGTGGAAATGAGACAGGAAAATGGGAATTAAATTTGAAAGAAATTTTTTTAATTATATAGGTACATATTGATAGAGTCACAATTAAGGATTTTTTAAAGGAAAAATTATACTTATATATTAAAAATACCTACATACTTATACCAGACATTATGTAAATGTGTCAAATACTAAACTTATCTTGAGTTCAATTTTGATTCCTAATGAACTATTTAAAAATTCACGTAATATTTATGTAATTATCAATACTTGTACATAGAGTACCATACCAGTATTAGTTTATAATAAAAATATATTAGTCTCTGCTGCTGATATAGTTAACAAATTTTTAAGACTATTTCTTATTTTAGTAGACATTTGTGTAACCAATTGAAAAAAATACTTGTAATATAGATATAGATATCTAAACTAGGTAGTTACCGATATATTTCAAGAAAATTTAGAAAATATTTCCAGTTGGTTTCTAGAACCATATAACTATTAGTTTCTTTAGCTTTAAAAGTGTCCATTTAAACCAAATTACGTATAATTAATGAAGCCATTGCATTGAATGCATTTAATAATTGCCGAAAGCCTAATCATAAAGTGCTTACGCATTTTGTATAACGCAAAAAATCGGATATAATTTACGATTAGTTATATCAGTATCTACCTATAAACTCCTAAAAGGACGGTAGTCGGTTTCCCAGTGACTCTGGCCATTGCGCCCGTCACCAAATCTACTATTATGAATTTGAAGGCCCTAAAAATACCGAATTACCTGTCTTAGTTTTTTTTAGAAAATCCTCTGCGAACAGCGCCAAAGTTTGAAAAGCATAATTTTTAAACCATCATAACTTTGTCAATTTTTAACCGATTTTCAAAATCTTTGAAGTTTTGACACACCCTAATCACGGAGAAAAATCCCCGATTTCGAAATTTTGAATTTGGCGCCTTTTAATTTTAAACCTGATTTCGCGCCAAATTCAAAAAGTCACCAAATTCAATAATTCGAAATCAGGGGTTGTTCTCCGTGGTTAGGGTGTGTC
>JAQIXA010002481.1:0-17747 GCA_034699045.1 Nanhermannia cf. coronata Gr-Ori-00579 | reverse complement strand
CATTTAACCTGAAAGGATATTATAGGGTTTTAATGGGCTGCCTTTATATGAAGTTAACAAGGTAAAGGCCTGACTGGTTTTGCTCAAAATCCTCAAAATTTTGAGGATTTTGAGCAAAACAAATTGAGAAAAACCCTAAGATATCCTTTCAGGTTAAATGACAATTGTTTCATCATAGCTAAAAGTAAGTTTTAAAAAATCGTTAATGCAATTTCAACAAGAATATAGCTAAAAAAAAATTTAGAAACTCTAGTCGTTTAAAATATAGCCTTTATTAGTATGAGTTAGATTAGGCAAGTTTTCAAATATTTATTTTGATTTTGATTTGATTGAGGTTGAGAAAGCTATCAAAAATGTTTGAAATTTTGGTATAGGTAGGTATAGTTATCAGTAGGATATTTGAGACTAGTATTTGTAGATAGGAGCTGACATAAGGTATTTGAGATAATTAAAGTAGTGATTTTATCCAAGATAAGGGTCTTAATAATAATCTAAGAATTCTCATCAGAGCTTTTAACACTTTTGGGTCGGGAGGAAAGTTTTTCCAAAGTATTTATATAAGTTTAGATTAGGTTTGAAAGTACCCATAGTACCCTACTAGTACTATTATAGTACTGATAGGGTGAGTAAAATAAAGTAATGATTATTAACTGTTGTCAGACTCGAAAGTTTTCACTTTTGATCTCTAAATACTACTTGAGTATATTTACCTTGACTTTTCTCCCATCTAGACCAAACTATACTTGTATTACCCCTGCCTGGCCTGGCCTGCCTGCTTCAAAAACTCGCACTTATCTCAATTTAAACCTTAAATAAAACCAAAAAGTTAAAGTAAAAGTTTGAGGTTCAAAGTTCTTCAGGATTCTTACTTAATTGTAACCAGTTCCACATAATTCAATACCATTTTGCTAAATTAAATTTTGTCAAAATTTAAAAAAATAATTAACCCTTTGAAGCTAGATTAGGTCCGATCAGGTCAAGGCTTTTTGAACTCTAAATACTGAGCAATTTATATCAAGTTTTGCTTGAATTTTAACAGATTTTTTGAAAAAATTGATATATTTTCTTTATTCAAAGGATAGGATAGATATCGGCCTTTCGAAATGGCCTATTTACTTGTGTAGGGTAGAGTTTGAAATTTTTAATTTTATTATTTCAAAATACAGCATGATAGTAATAACTTTAAAAAAAATAAAAAGCGAATCTTGGCCTTGTTAAAAACTACAAGACTTTTGAACTTTCAATGTAAAATTACAATTTTTACGATAATTTTTTGTAAAAAATATCATATTTTGAAAATTATGAGTTCATTTTGGTATGATTTTAACAAGACTATAATACAAACTAATATTTTCAATTTTTGACAGATTTTTTGGACTTTTTGTGTTTTGGCTCAAATGTCCTGCATTTCAAAGTAAAAGGGCTCGAGTTTAATTTTCAAGTTTCAATTTTCTTAGACTCCTCTTACTCTTGTCTTGTCTAAGATCACGCGTGACTTTTAAAAATTTAAACTTTCTTTACTAGTACTAATAGCACTAGTAGTACAAGTATCTTACTAGAAATGAATTGTGATGTAAACCCGTATTATTTGTAGGCCAAAGGGTTAAAAGCAAAAAAAAATCGTGATACATACATTAGTACTAACGATAAGGCACTAGGATGTCCTTATGGTCCTTAGACATGTACAAAGTGTCATTATCATTCAAACATGGTCTTTAGAATAATTTCTACTTTTTTTTCAGAGAATTTTTGAACCATATACCATACTCGTAATTGAACTTTGAACCATGAAGAAATCCTAGTTGTGAATACTCACAATACTTGGGATCTTTGAATTATTCTAATTTATTGTAATTTACAGAAAAACTCGCATGTTAATTGCACAAGGATGTAGGAAAAAATTTGATACCGGAATTTAAATGGGATTTATTGTCTTGATTTGAAGTAACTTGAGTTAATTTAATCCCTATTTTGGTTAAATTTGTCACTATTACTATACTATTTTTGGTCTAATTTACCCAAAAAAAAATTTAGTTAAGATTCGGCTAGGGTAGGATTTTAAAAAATTTGGGTTCATTTCATACAAGGGATAGACGTAATACAAATTATGTACCTAGGGAAAAATTCAACCAAGATAGGGATGAGTTTAAATCGGAGCCATTTGAAATGAATATTTGAAATTTAAGTAAAATGGAAGACCATAAAATGAAACTTGAAAAATGTTTTGATTTTCATATCTTTGGCTTAAATTTTTTTTATATGGCTTATTTATAACCTTGTCAATTTAATAATTACAATATATAGATATAGGTAGGCACCCTGATCTGATCCGATCTGACTTTTCTAAACGAAAATTTCAAATTCCAATCGAAAGTATTTTTACTTCAAATTTTGAATTTTGACACAGATTATAGATTTATTTATTGTTGTTACTAGCAGTACTGATCCTGAGTACTTTAGTATGTTAATCAATGTTACTAATTTTCTAAATTAAGCAAAATAGATACGAATTTATATAAGAGTCTTACAAATTTCAAAAGCATCTTCCTTTCTATATGTAATTTGGTAAATATTTACCTCAATTTTGATGATTTTGATCAAAATCTAGGCTCAAGAAATACCAATATTACAGATACGAGAAACGTAGAGACCTAAGAGTACTTTAGATAGAATCGTATCAAAGTATCTCAATCTAATCTTAAGTCATTTTCCAAAAATTGTTAAAATTATCTATAAAAAATACAAGATTTTTGACACCCTTTATAAGTGTAAGTATACAAGGTTATTTACCACCTCTACTTGTTTTACATTTGAGAACTTTTTCCTATTAAAATAAGAGATTTCAGCCTCAAAATATGTAATAAATGTATAAACCTAGTTAGTATATGATGTCATTAACAAGTTTTTTGGAGAAAAGTTTTTGAAACTCGAAATGTAATTTGCAATGTCTACAGGACCCTCGGGGTAAAATCCTAAGGCTCATTAGCGACTTCCCATCTAAATCTAAATTTTATTCTACAAAAAACTGATTAGGATCTATTTCCATAATACTATACTTGTATGTACTTAAATCAGATACACTTGACTATACTTGAGGGAAATTTCGATCAAATTAGTTCAAGAATTTCATAATATTATCGGGTTCAAGACTTGTATACATAGTATATATAGTTGGAAAGATTTTTTTTTATCCCAAGGGATTTTGATGGTTTTTCACTTTTTTTTGATGAAAGATTGAAAGATTGATTGTTCGATAGAAAATTTTAAACCCACAGAAGAAGATCAGATCCATTGCTTCTGAAACAAAATGCATTTCTCCAACTTTTTGTTCGATTTTTTTGAGGTCTTTTGAGTCTTTGGAAATTTAAGAAAAATATCGGCAGAACACACAAGTGTTTTGTATACATTTGAATACAAAGTTTGTCTCATGCATAAAGAATGGATTTATGCTGGGAGATATGTCATTGAAATTTTAGAAAAGCTCGAAATTCTGCATAATTTTTTTTCAAATCTAATTTTTTATGGTTAAGTTAAAGTATAATTTCATCCTTATTTTGGTTGAATTTCCACCTAGGTATATCTAACTTTATCCCTGTGTGAAATTAACTCAAAAATTTTTTTGCTTATGTTATGTTTGGTTAGGTTTTCAAAAATATTTCGATGAATTTTCTACAGGAGTAAATTTAGACCAATATTATAGGGATAAATTCAACCAAAATAGGGATGAGATTAAATCGAAGGACTCTTTTTATCAAGGATTTGGATTTAATTAGTATGTGAGTAAATATCTATTTAAACTAACTTAAACTAACTAAGAAATATTTAGCGTAAAATTGACTCTGAATATCATTTGAATGATCTTTTAGCTTTAAAAATATTTCAAAATCCTATAAAACATTTTACGAGTAGTTGATGACTGTATTTAAGTGTCTTATAATTAGCTTGGTATTCTTACATTTTAAAATGAAATCCAAGATTTCGTTCAAATGATTATATAGCAGAATCTGGGTTTTCAAACTTTAAAATTTTGTATATCCTTATAGTCTTACAAAATTAAGAATTTTGAAATTTTTACTCCTGTATTCGTAAAACAAAGGTATATTTTGAATCAAGGATTTCGTGAAATTCTGGTTTTCAAAGTCACTTCTGAATATCATGATAGATTCTAATGATTATTTTGACAAATTTTTTTGAGTTTCGAAATCTCAAAAACCGAGCTAAAAATCGGGCAAAATAAAAGAAGAAGAGAGATAAATGAGTCGAGTCTCTTTTGTCAAATTCTTTCCGCTTTTTATATTTTATTCTAAATCTTATAACTTATACCCTAAGCTACTATAGATATCAGAATATACAGGGTATCCTACTACTCATACTCATACTAATACTTATATAGGTATAAGAATTGAGAAAGTTTCATGTAAAAAAAATAAAAAAATAAAAAATCCTCAAAGGACTGGATCACTGGATCTACTTTGATGACAAACTCTCCAGTTTTCCACAACCTAGAATCCCAATTTACTTGGATTTCAAACCATAAACCATACAGAGACAGACAAGCCTCGATAGCTCGCATAAAAACACATAATTTTATATAAAAAAATTTGAAAATATGGAAATCATTTTTTTGAAAATCCATCTTAAAGTTTAATTGGCAAAATTATCAAATTTTTTTTAAAGTTACAAAGAAATTGAATATGCTTATTAAACCAATTTGAGCTTTAGTTTTTTAAGAATGAATTAGACATTGTTTTACGACAACAATCGTGGGGGACAATAAATATTTTCAAGTTCTAATGGGCTTTCTGGCCTATATATGAGGTTTAACATGCAATGGCCTGAAAGCTGAGTATAGCCTTTTCTAAATTAACAAAAGGATATCTTCGGGATATAATGGGCTTTCTGGCCTTTATATGAGGTATAACATGCAAAGGCCTAAAATCCGAAGAGATTCTTTGGATTTAGAAAAACCATTTTAATTTTAAGCATAGGTG
Organism: Nanhermannia cf. coronata Gr-Ori-00579; assembly: GCA_034699045.1. Lineage (NCBI taxonomy): Eukaryota > Metazoa > Arthropoda > Arachnida > Sarcoptiformes > Nanhermanniidae > Nanhermannia > Nanhermannia cf. coronata Gr-Ori-00579. Next base: position 12,756 of record JAQIXA010002481.1, on the reverse strand, counting down.
TACTTCCAAATTAAATTTAAAATTAACACAATTGCCAAAAATTTTCAAATTAAGTTATAGCGTTGGGTATTAAGCAAAATTTGCTCAAAATTTTTCCAACTTTGTTTAAATATTGTATACTTTCAGTATACAAAATATTTTTTAACATTTTCAAAGGATATCTTGGGGTTCTGATAGACTTTCTGGCCTTTATATGGGGTTTAAGGATCGAAAGTTGAATAGATCCTTTGCATTTTATGACAATTTCTCTTCAAAATTAGTTCTTGCAAAATTTTCCTGAAATTCGAGCTTTTTTGAGGATTTTTGTGAATTTTTGTGAATATCACCTATAATACCTGCTATATAAGTCTTAGATATGGGTTTTTGTGTGAATATCCCCAGAGCCTATTTTCTCGTTAAAGATCATCCAAGTTCATTTTAAAGGGATTTCGGCTCTGCTCTCTCTCGTCTTTGGTTTCCCAACTCATTCGATTTGGCTCGTTGATCACTCGCATAAAAATAAAAATTCATTTCTCAATCCCCAAAACTCAACAATCCTTTGCTGATTTTCAAAAAAAAAAATTCAACTTACCTTGTCGAAAATCTAAAATCGACAAAAATAAATGCTAATGTTCCCTATCCTTATGTAGAGAAACCGATATTCAATAACCTCAATTGTTTTGCACGCAAACAAAGATACGCAGTTTTCAGAAATCAAATTTTTAACAAAAGGATATCTTCAGATTATAATGGAATTCTGGTCTGGCCCTTTAATAAAGGGCCTTTATACGAGTAGGATGGTTAAACATGCAAAGTCCTGAAAGCCGAATATAACCTTTAAAGATATTTTTAAAGAAATCTTGTAAATTTTCAATTCTCAATCTCAATCTCAATATACAATATTATAATGTTAAAATGCAGCATATCGTAATTTTAAACTCAATTTCTTTACGTATTTTAAATCCATTTATTTGGTAACCTTTGACTTTGAGACCTCAAAATTTACTTAGTTATCATCATCTGTCCATTGTCATGATATCTGTATTTTAGTTAAACAAACAAATACGATATAATAATATTAATTAACATAAAGAATTTACCAATTTGTATTTGGCTTTTAGGCCTTTCCATGTTAAAGGACATATAAAGGACAGAAAGCAGAAATCTCATTAGAACCTCAAGATACCCTTTAGAATGGTTTATTGGGTATAAGTATAAAGATAAAGTGATAATAGTGCTTTATTCTATTGATAATTTTGAAATCTAGGATTTCAAATAGGAAATCCTAGATCAAATGAACCAAAACTGCGATTTAAATTGGAAATAGTAAATTGAGACTGTATTACATATTTTATTTTGTGAGCTGGAAGCATTAAGGGCTCTTTTGTACTGCCTATTCTCACTGTGGCCAGATAGCCTAGTGGTATAAGTGGCGGACTTAAGAGAGCTTAGACTCGAGTTCGATTCCTGGCTTGGCTGATGTAAAGTCGATGATTGGCACAAAATTCGTATACTTATTATGAGTTTTTACGTATAACTACTATGAGACTTTCTTTTTGATAATTTTTTGCAAAATTTTGCCAGTGTTCTTACTATAGGTTTGATGTTTTTTATACAATTTTTTGCAAATTATGCATTTTACTTACTAGTTTATGATTCAATGAGATTAAACTTTGTTTAGAGTTTGTTTACTTGTCAAAAATCAATTTTTATTGCAAGTTTTTGGATGATTTTTTTTCTCTTTTTTTAGGATCATAAATTGGTTTGGCCCAAATTAATTTTAAAATGAGTATTCTAGTCTAGGGTACTTACGCATAGTTTGTGGTATAAAGGTAGTTTTCCAACGATGATAGTTTGTTCAATTGAATTGAATTGTAAATAAATGGCAAAATTTCGGGGTTATTTTTTTTTAAAGAAATAGTAAAATGGAAAAAGTTGAGGGCGGTTCTGCGAGGGCATTAGCGAACTCATTAGGACGAAATCGCTTATTAACTTGGCTACTCTCCACTAATTCTACTTTTTCAAAATATTTTCTCACCCTTCACAAGAAAATGGGACTAATGTCTCAGTAAACTATGGATATATGATTTTTGTTAATTTTTTAAGAAGGTAGGAGTTAGGAGGTATCTTACAATTAGATATGGGATAGTTGGGTAATGTAATTTTGACTTGAAATTATTATATTTATTTCGAGAGATAGCGGCATGATCATGATATTCCCAAAAATCCTATGATATTCTCAAGCAAAATTCCAGTTCAAAATAAATAAATAGTTCAACCATTTCATCATATTTCCAAACTATCCCTAATTTAGCTTTACTATTTCGAAAGAGAGTATATATATGCACGTAGTCTTGATTTTGGGTCTTGATTAGACTAGTATCGAGAGTATAAAGGTTTTCAATGCCTCTTTTGATAGACCTGATACGGATAAATGATGTGTGGGATTTTATTTATTTTCCAAAAAATTTGATACGAACACTGAGATATTTGAGGTCAAAATCAAAGATAGCATTTTTTAAATTTGCAATTTTTACATACTATACATACCATTTACATACTATCTATAAATATTCAAAAAAAAACTGCATGTTTTGTAGAACAAACTTTTTAATAAAATGAACAAAATTTGGGTCCTAAAAATATAGATTGGATTCAAAATAGGTACAAAAAATATCTGATTTTTTTTTAAATTGCGATCCTTGACTTTGACCTCAAATATCTCAAGTGTTCGTGTCAAATTATTTAGAAAAACAACATCCCACATTCAATTTATCAGGTCTACCTAATGAAATATTGAAAACCACTATACACATTCTCTATACTAACCTAACCAAGGCAGGCCCAAAATCAAGCCTACATCAAGGACCTCTTTATTAATTATTTAAAAATCTAATATGGGAAAGAAACTGAAATTTTAAAATTTTTTGTCAGTTTTGATAACAAAAATTTCACATGATTTTTTAGTAAAAAATAAATTTTAATCATAGGGTATGTATTTATATTTCAAGTCTTAGAAAGCGATCCGTTTTCTCACATCTAGTCACAAATACTATCTGTAGAGGAGATCAGGAGCAGAGGAGAACAGAACTTGACTTTGTATATTCTCGGGGCTGATAATTTGATCGAAATTTAAGACTCGAGAGTTACTTAATATTGTTAACACAAAGTGAAGTCCCTAATCTAACTAACTAGGGAGATTTACAAAATGCAGCAGGACATTTACTCAAATCAAAATTTTGCCATTATTACAGTTTTTATTTTTAGATTTACCTACTTAACGAAAGAATATGTTTTTTATATACCAAAAAGCTAATATTTGTGATGGCTTTTTCCATAACCTTTATTAAAAATTGAGCAGTTTTGAAACACGAATTCAAAAAATGGAATTCAAGTTTTTTGTGAACTTGCAAAACAATTCACTTAAAAGCCCATATTTAGGCAGATATATTGAAATATGACCTTGTTAGTCAAATTTACTAACAAAATTCTGTACAATATACATAGGGTCATAGGGTCTTTTTTCTCATGGTATCTAGTTAGAAATGTTACATAATATATGAATAAACTTAAATTTTTGATAATTTTGAAATTGGGCAAGTTGACCAGCTGACCCGTTCCATATTTTAGAAAAGTAATCGTGAAAGTTTCGTCGAAAAAGGCCAGAATTACCCAGTGTATCGCAATTTATTCGATAAAAGCCAACTTAAAACCGAATACAAGCCATTATTATGCAAGCCTTACATTAAGTATACTATACTGTATATACTGTAGTAGTATAAAGGGATAGGGTACTTTTCAACAAAGCCAAGTAATGCCTTGTTGGTGAATTAAGAGTTGAGAATATAAGTGATATAATAAATAGCAAACTTTGGTCTACAAAATGACTTTATCAATCTCACTTATCACAATGTTCTTAACATACAAATACAAATAGACAAAAAAAAACCAAAAATCCCTACTTAAAAAAGCTCTCAAAAGCACCAAAAAAAACTGATTTTTCACTTTACAATAATTGACTTGATATTTATCATGATGTAATTAGTCATTAATCGCAAGTCTAAAAAATTACATAATATAATTTTTTTACATGAAATTATTCATAATATACATACTTGCTGATATTAAGGGCAATAGGGGTATTTTAAAGGTATTTTTGAAAGGGTATCTTGTGGTTATAATGGGCTTTCTGGCCGTTAAATGAGGTTTAACATGAAAAAAGGCCTGATATTTAGACAGCTTTTTTTTAGATCTGAAATTTGTTTGAGAACATCCAGGTTTTTAGATATATTCCAGGTCAAAATTACAACAAGTTTATTCGAAAACAAGTGTCCAAATTCCTTAATTCAAAAACCTTTACTAACTATCCATATTATAAGTTCTAAGTTCTAATTTACAAAAATATTTTAATATTTAGTGATTTTGAATAACTTTAAATCTAAAAAACGGGTATAAACTGAGGGCTGAGGGCTTAGAAGTTCTCTTGCCTAAAAAAGTTAAAATAAAGTAGCAATACAAGATAAGATACATATCTTTGCTAATTTAATACTTGGTTTGTGTCCTATCTAGTACTATACAATGTCAAAGTCTAGACTTGAAAACTTGGATTTTGGCTGAAATAAAAATGGCACTTGTAGTACAAGTCCAATAGAAACTAAAATTGGTTTAATTTTGTGTCTACACGACATTTTTTTCTCGACTTGATCATTCATATAGTGGTATTCTTATCTCAATTTTCTAATTTAAAATCCTAGTTTTTGTCCATTTGATTATATAACAAAATCAAGGTTTTCAAAATTGAAAGGATGTATTCGGCTTTCAGGCTTTTGAATGTTAAACCTCTTATAAAGGCCCATTAGAACCCAAAGATATCCTTTGAGATAAGAATACTACAATCAGATTGAGATTTGAAAAGAGCTTTTAAAAAATTCAGATAGCTAATGTACAAGATATGGGGCTTTTTACTAAATCAAAAAATAATTCTAGAAAGTTTTCTTGAATGGTAATAATTGTATACATGGCAGTTCAGTTGGTGATATTTTTACTTGAAATTGTTTTTATTTTTTGGCTCAAGTTTTTTGTTTTATTTCCTTTTTTTTGAAGTTTAATGTGAGCATATTTTTACACATTTTGTGGATTTTTATGTGGGAAAATATGACTTGCAATGTAAAATATTACACGTAGCTTTCTCCTTACTTTTGAGGGTGGAAAAGTGGGAAAATAATTTATGATAATGTGATAGTTGATTGGCTACTTTTGGTTGTATTTCAATTTCTTTCTACAACTTCCTTCTACTAAATATAAGAATACTTTGACAAGTAATGGTTCAAAAAGCATAAGAATTTATTTCTAAAAATGACTAAATTTTCATATTAAAAAGATAAATTAGTTTTTTAAAGTTTCTTAGAACTTTCGACTCGAAAATGGATGCTTTTAAGACGAAATTTTGAATCTTTTTAAAAGATATCTTTGGCTTTCAGGCCTTTGCATGTTAATCCTCATATAAAGGCCAGAAAGCCCATTAGAACTCGAAGATATCATTTCTGGTTGACCTATAGTAGATAGGTCAGAAGTTAGCAAGCAAGTCGATTAGTAATAAGTTCCGATTTTTCTTAGATTTTTAGATTCTTAGATTTTTATTTTGCTTAGATTTGAGTAAATTTCAACCAAAATAGGGATGAAATAAAACTTAATTTACTTAAAATTTTAACCAAAATTGGCCAAACATGATCAAATTTTCTATAATGTTGAGTAGATAGTCTTAAGAAACCAACAAAGTTTTATAACTTTTTTCAATAGTCTCCTTTTCTCTTTCACATTTTTATCTAATTTTCTATTTTTACTAGATTCAACTTCTCTAATACACTAGATTCAAGAAAAAAACAATCTATACTAATATAATTTCTAAATTTTCGACAATTATTTCACCTATTGGTTTAGAAGTTCTTAATTCAAAATTTAGTACCATATCTATGTAAATTTTCATGATCTTTGCACTATGTTTATAAATTTTTTGAGAATTCTGAACCTTTACTTGCACTGGTCTACAAGTGTTACAATTTATGTACAGTACTTTTCCTTATCTTGAGGGGTTTTCATTACTTTAATTGAACTTTTTCGAGCCTTACTTACTTGCAAGTAATGAATTTCTTTGATCATATCTTGATTTTGATGATTATTTTTTCTAATAATTTATATCCTCAAGGCTATACTATAAATAGTTTCAAAGATCAAAATGAAAGTGACCAGAAAGAGAAAAAAAAGCCCTTCTAACTAAGGCTAAGGATAAGTTCTAAAGGAACCATTATTAAAAGTATATTGCTACAATAAATAAAATCAAAATGTCCAGAGGGTGCGAGATTTCTTTTGACTTTCTCTTTAATAACAAAGCAATCAATTCAAGTTGATTCTCAAAACTAAAATTAAATCATAACCTCAGGTCTTACTAAATCCGAATTTTACCCCTATTACAAAAAAGGCTCCGATATAATCTGATTCCCATTTTGGTCGAATTTATCCCTATCTCACATTTATCTCACTCTCTTACTTTTATAGACAATTTTAAACAGATTGAAAACAAAATTTCCACAATAAATATGGTCAAACCTGAATTGTATCTAAATTAATTTTTTAGATAAAGGATATCTTTGGGTTCTAATGGGCTTTATGGCCTTTATATGAGGTTTGACATGCAAAGGCCTGAAAGCCAAATACATCCTTTAGTCAGAAAGTTAAATAATAAACTTGAGATGAGATGAAACAAATAAATTGAATTATTAGTACCAATCCCAAGCAGTTTTTGTATGAAATTAACCCAAAATTGTTTTAGTTTATGTTAGGTTATTAAAGATTTTTAAATTTGGGGTAATTTCAAACAGTGGTAAAGTTAGACCAAGAGTAGTGTAGGGGTAAATTCAACCAAAATAGGAACGAAATTGAACAATTCTTACAAAAATATTTATCTTTAGAAATAAGTTTCAAAATCTGGATCGAATTTATAAATATTTTTTGAACATAAAAATGCTGTTACTTGCTAAAAATATTCAATTATTTGTAAAATCGATTATTAAACTTTTAGGCCAAAATTTACAAAAAAATGAATTAAGATTATTCATAACCCTTTCCATTTGATTTGATTTTGTAAATTTTGCTTCAATAGCAAGTCCTATATTTTAAAATGATTAAAAGTTAAATTCATTCCAATAAGCTTTGAAAAACCTGCTTTTGACCTAAAAGTAAAGGATATCTTCGGGTTATTATGGGCTTTCTCGCCTTTATATGAAGATTTTATATGAATTTTTTTTAGTTTAGTCTGGATTTGGTATGAATTTAAAAAAAGGTATCTTTGGGTTATAATAGGCTTTTGGGCCTTTATATAAGGCAAAGGAAAACCGATATAAGGATGATTTTAAACTTAAGTCTTATAAAAATAAAAAATTTACAGTAATACTTATCTTTTGAAATAACTTTCTAGATAGAATTTCTAATTATTTCCTGAATATTAAAATACAGTTACTTGCTAATACTATTAGTTTATTTGCTTCATATTTTGAAAGCCGATTATTTAACTTTCTGTCCAAATTTCTCTTAAAAATTAATTTAGATATATTTAGCGAACACTTTTTGGAAGTTTTATTTTCATTCTGTTTTCAAAGGTTTTTAAAAGTGAGATTTATTCGCATTGAAAAACCTGGTTTTGACCACAATTTTACTTATAAATTCATATCAATATTTGAATTACAGGAATGAATTACTTACAAAAGTACAGTTGATGCTAATACAGATAGTAAATATAGTAATGTAAAAAGTAAATCAAAAAGGATATCTTCGGATTCTAATGGGCTTTCTGGCCTTTATATAAGGTTTAACATGCAAAGGCCTGAAAGCCGAATACATCATTTGTTGGACAAAAACTCTCATGTCCTATCATAATCAGAGAGCATTAGGAAGTACAAATGAATAAGTACCTTACATACTCGTAATATTAAATACAATATGGAAATTCCCTTATGATAATTTCAATTTGAAACAAAAAGTAAAAGTTCAAAGAGATTTCTCAAGTTTTTTCATATATTTCTCATATATTCATATTCATAGAAATAGCAAAAATATCGATCTTTCTAGCAGTAATTTCTTCTAACTTTTCCCCCCAAAAAAACTAAATTATCTTTATATCAGTAGTACTATAAGTACTAATATTATAGTAGTAAAGAGTCATATATCCTTGTCCTCAGATGGAGAATATGATCTATTAAAAATATTCATATACATAAATTCATAAAAGAAAAAAGTTGTTCATAAAAGCAGCCTTTATTTCAATCTATATAACTAGTACTAGTACTATAGTAAAATTTTGAGAATTTCTCCAAATAGTTGTGCATTTCTCATTTTAAGATCTTTTTTTGTATCTCAAGTTTAACTATTTCCTCGTGTTGAAATTTCATAAGCTTCATCCTACTACTGTATAATCCACTCTAAGGATATATAATGTACACTGCAGTACATAAATAAGTATATTTTGGAGGATTTTGGTCATTTTACTATGAAAAAATGTCAAAAATATCAAAGAAATTTTGAGAAAAGTCCCTTTAGAATGTTGATTTTAGCCTTTGAATTTCAAATGATTATTTAAATATATTTTTTAAAGGATATCTTTGGTTTATAATGGGCTTTCTGGCCTTTATATGAGGTTTAACATGTTAAAGGTCTGAAAATTTAGGATATCCTTTTAGAACCTTAGATCAATAGCAATAAGAATTACTTGTAATTTTGATAGATACTTTGTAAAGAATAGTGATTTCCCTATCTTTATTTTGGTTGAATTTACCCCTGTATGAAGTTAGCTCAACATTTTTTTCAATTCTAATCTAACCTAAATTAAATTTAAAATTTTTTGGGTTAATTAAGACCAAAAATATAGAGGCAAAATAGAGACAACTTTAATCCGGGCCTATTATAAGTAGTGTACTTTTTTATATTTTTTTGGCATTTTGTCATTTGACCATGTGTCATTGAATTGAATGTTGATGGTTTTTTTTTTAGATTTGTAAAGTTGGGCCATTTGGAAAGTTCTGGTCGAGCAAAGTAGTTTATTATTTGTAACCCCACACTTTTTGGATTAGGCAAGCGATTTCCAGATACTTGCAATATTTTTCATAATATAATACTCGACTGGAATATACTATACACATTGTGCAAATTATGTCCTCAAACTTAAAATGAAATAAGATAAAAATAAAGCACCTCTAAACACTTCACATATCTAGCTAATATGTAGGTATATCTACATATTTTGAAATTTCTTCGTTTTTAGATGTAATTTTTGAATAAAATTTTTTTTTGAAAAAATCCAATTCAAAAGATTTTTAAAAATATAACATCTTTTAGTTTAGTTAGTTCTAAAGTATTTTAGAAATGACTACTGACAAAAATTTGATTATTCTTAAAGTATCTATTTTGCATGAATTTCTATAATAAAATGTGTTTGGCAGTTAAAGGATATCTTTGGGATCTAATAGGATTATATGAGGTTTAACATGCAAAGGCCTGAAAGCCGAATATATCCTTTTACAAGCAAGGTATGTTCCAAATGATCTCTTTTAAAAATTGAGAAAATTTCCAAAGTATTAATAATTTTTGGCTGAAAACTGAAAAGAATTTCAATATTTAAGGCTTGGATTTGGATACAATTTACAATACTGATAAATAGGATGTCTATATCCCATATAAGCTTTGGGTAATTCTTACTTCAAAAATCTGGTATTTGTTAAATACCTACAAAATTAGGTAGATTTTATAAAATTAAAAGGATATCTTTGGGTTATAATGGGCTTTCTACTGACATTTATATAAGTTTTAACATGGTAAAGGGCCGAAAGCTAAAGATATCCTTTAGAATTTGATAGTCAGAAATTTTGGATCTTTGTAGAATTTCCAATTTCAACGGTTAAGTACCTAGAGTATTTCTAATTCTAGTTCAAAATTATACTTTTGTACCTTTTAGAACTTTTTTAATACCTTCGATACATGTAGTATGTGTGTAGTATGTATGGACAAAGTAATTTCAAAAAGTGATTAAAATATTAGAATTCAATTTAATCTTCAAAAGTACAGTATGTATCTTCTAATATAGTCTGCTCCTGTAAGAAAATTACAATCAAGTTAGATTAAGTTTTTTTTGCAATTTCTAATTTTATTTACTGTATATAAAAAAGTAAATAATTATTCAAGTGTATGTTATGTAGTGGGATTGAAGAGATAGATAGAGTTATCAAGCATTAAATTAAAAGCAAGAATACTGTAGTCTGTATCTAATCTGTAGATTCGATTAAGTTCGAAATTGTTGGCAAGTACTTACTATCTATAGTATCTATAGTATGAGTATCTACATGAATTTTATCTTTTCTAGTTATTTACTAGAAACTGTATCTATTACTATGTACAGTATAAGAGAAAGTAAATTAAAGTTAAAGTACCCTTACACTACACGCATTTTCTAGGTAAATACTCGAGACTTGAGATTCGATTCGAGCCAATTTTTTCTATTAAAATCTCATTAATCTCAAACACTTCATCTTGTACAGAAATAGAGCTATAGGAAATTGCATTTTCAAATTTTATATCCTCAATTTATGCTAAAACTACAGTAGAAAATCTCACTTTTAGGGATTTTAAATACCTACCTGTAGTGACAGACTTCTAGTTAGGCTGGTAATACACGATATGTTACAAAAATAAGGTCAAAATGAAGCAAATTTTCTAAAAATTTCAAATAAAAGTTTAAGATTTTGACTAATTATACTCATATTATTTAAGGATTCAGACCTCAGGGTCAAGTCAATTGCTAATATTCAAGTCCTGCAATGATTCCGAATTCAGACCTCTAGGTCAACTATAGTACTCGTATGTCATTGTTAAGTCTCTAAATTACTCAAATATTCAAAAATTTCGAAATAAATCGTAAAATTTTTATAAGAAATAACTGGTAGCAAATATCTATTTAAGGATTTAGACTTGTACTTGTAGGTCTATATAATAGTACATATTATGTAGTAGTCAAAATGTTTATCAAAGTCCAACTAATCAAGAAAATTTGATAAAATTTTTATAAGTAAATGGCAGTAAATATTTATTTCTCATTCATTTCAAATTTCAATTCATTTTATGGCTTAAATAATGCAGTATAAAATATTCTTTTAGATAAATAGATCAATCGTATAATAAGTAGATAGTACGAGTATGATAGTATATTATTATAGCACAGTTGACTTAAAATTATTTCATATCTTTAGTAAGATTATTCTAGAAAATTTTCGAAATTTTTTTTATACTGACACTTCGTCCATAGCATTAGGCCTAGTTTGACATGAGCCAGATCCAGGACCAGAACCAGGATTGACATTTAGATTTATTTTCGTCAACGTGGTCCCAGTTGAAGCATCTCGATTCCTTGTTAAACTCGAAGTAGCTGTTGAAATAAGTGATGGTGGTCTTGACCTTGGTGGTGGTGGAGGTTCAGGTATAATTCCAGGTGATGAAAAATCCGAGCTTGAAATCGAGTCTTTAAAATAAAAATGATGATTTCGAAGAAATTGTTGATGTAAATTAAGTGGATTTTCACAAATTTCAGGACTTTGCATAGAACCAGGACCAGGACCAGTACCTGTATTGATGCCTATAATAGATCCAAGTTGATCTTCATGAAAATAACGAGTCTCAACATCTACAGTATCATCAACAAAACCCCCATCATCAAGATCATCTCCAGGTGTTGAGTAATCTGAATTTTTCCCAGTTTGAGTTTTTCGATCTAGAGTTGAAGTATTTGACTTGGTTTTACAACTAGTACTGGTAGTATAAGTACAAGTTGGCCTTGTGAGTGAATTAAATTGCTTTTGTTCTTTGTATGAGCCAGTTCGATGGATTCTTTGTAGGCTTAAATGTGCAGTTGAATTCCCAGTACCAGTACCAGTAGTATTTGGATTTGAATTCAAATTTAGATTGTGAGAAAGTTGAGTTATTGAACTTGCAGGATCAACTGATGTTCCACCAGTCATTGAGGAACGGCGCAAGGCGGATCTATAAAGTATTTTGAAAGAGAAAATATATTTTTTAAAAGTCTAAATAAATTCCTCTAAATTTACTAGGTAGTAACCTACACAAATACTATGTAACCTATACACCTGTGATGGATTTTTTTCGAGTTTTTGGAAAATTGAAATAGATTAGGAGAAGTTTAAAATTTGAACATCTTTTTCAGACGTTATTTGTAGAGATGGTCAAGATATTCTCAAGCAAATCTCCGAAAACTGGTAGTTAAAAAATTTCAAAATTTTCTGAATTATCCCTAATTATCAGAGCCCAGAAAGGCAGTTTTGAGGCACTTATTTTTAGTGAGTCGGATGATGCTAATAGTGTTCTTAGATATATCCGTTTTAGGTCAAATTAAAGTCAAATTAAATTTTAGATCAAATTGACTTTTTTCAGCCTTTTTGGCTATTTTTCTATATTATCATTAAAATTTGATTTTTAACTGCCTTTTAAGGCAGCCTTTTTTGCATTTTAAGTGCCTTTTTTGTCCGGGCTCTGCAAATTATACACCTATTCAAACCCTTGTAAACCCTTTGTTTAACTCCATAATATGAATTTTAAATATCTTTAAACAAAAATTGGCAAATTTTTGAGGAAAGAGTAAAATTTTGACTTTTTATTTGAACAATTCTTCATTTTTTTTAGTTTATAAAGTACCTAGATACATTTCTGTGGGTAGGACCCTTT
>JAQIXA010002480.1:0-17747 GCA_034699045.1 Nanhermannia cf. coronata Gr-Ori-00579 | reverse complement strand
TGATTAGTGATTAGGAAACAAATAATTATTTCGCTTTACACGGGTGTTTGCAAAGCAAACAAAAACCTGGCTAGTATGTAATATAAGTATAGATGAGCTAACTCAAAGACAATTAAGAAAGTTGACACTTGATCTCCTTGTGTCTTCTACACTACTCTATCTCTCTTCTTCAAGTTGAAATCTTATGATATTCATTCATTTCATGAATGAAGTGAACAGATCAAATTTCTTACCTTGCCCCTTTTTTGGGTAGGTACCATATACGAGTATTCTTAAAAAATTGGCTTTTATGCCCTTCATATTTGTCTGTTTTTTCGAGGCATATTGAATTAAATTAAGTCCGAGTCTCGATATTGTCAAGTTAAATCAAATTTGGACAATAATTTAAAAAAAACCATTTAAAATTTAAAATTTAGATTTGATTTCAATGGAATTTATGTATAGGTACTCACTTCAGGTCATAACATAGCTTAATTGCATAAAAGTTCTTGTATCCTATTCTAACGATATGTTATATTCCAATTCCAATTGTAATTTTGAATTGACCTAAGGGGTCTGTAACTTTGGATAAAAGTTGAGTTTGGATTAGATTAGAACTTGTATTTGCATTTTTGAAGTTAAATAAAGATCAATCGGTCCGGTTGACTAAAGTGCTTTCGAGATGGTCATTCTGACTTTGTAAGTAAACAAATGTTTTATATGGGTAACTTAATATTTTCTTGAAAGGTATATGAATATTTATCTCCTTTATATTTAAATTTAAATAGATTTGTAGATATTTTTTTTAAATTTAATTCAATTTACCTAATTTAATATTCATATAACGTAATGCAAAATAGATTAGACTCTTCGAATTTGATTGAAAAAGTTGGTTAAAAAAATGATTTTTGAAGTAAACGCTCCACTTTCGAGATCGGCATAATTTATTTTATTATCTATAATTATTAACATTACTGTATTCGGGTATTTTTTTCTACTCTACTTCCGTCTAGACTGTACTGTTCCTACTGATAGACGTTGTTACATTGTTGAACTTTTTCTACAAAAAAAAATGATTTATTGGTCAAGATTGGGCAAGTGTCAAAAACCTCATGATTTTAATTAGTTTTGTTAAATTATTTATCGATAGATTTTAATCATATAGTTTAAACATTCTAAATGGCTCTAGATTACATTAATTTTTATGAAACTTTTTGAAAAATCATAATTTCATTCTTTTTGAATATATGTAACTATTGGTGTAGACTACTTACTTAATAAAATATGCATAAAAATTATTACATACTTTTGGGTACACTAACAATAAGTTTCTCTTTTTTATTTTTGAAAAAAATTCAAATTCAGAGGTTGCGATTACTACTACATTGTAGTAAATATGTGCGAATTTCGTATTTTTTTAATTTTATTGTAGGCCCACCTTTACTACATGCATAATTATCATGCTAAACACAATCCGACTAGACAGACAGATGAGAAAAAAGTGTAATTGTTGCTGATTTGATAAGGCCAAAGGCCTTAATATAATTTCAACTTTTTTTTTACAAAATTGTACAAAATATGCATATCTTCTATCCTACTTTTTGAAATACGTATATGTACTGATATAAAGGGTACTCTCAAATTTAAAACAAATTGTAAATATGATTATGTCAATGGATCTTCTGAATAAAATTATCTCATTCATTTATAAGCTCTCATTTATGTCTATGTGGTATTGCCCAAAGTGGACATTTTTAGGACAAAATATTGGAAATACACCACCTACCTATATACATATATCTAATAATTCGTTTTATTTTCAAGTTTTCATTTCAAGTTTATAAAAAGATCTTTTTTACACTTTCAAAAATGAATTATAAATGAGTACTTACGCATTTAAACATTTTATCTCAGTATTTTGATCACAATATTGGTCCATTTTATGAATTTCATAACTGACACCGATAGTCCTACATATTTTCTCAGATATAAGAGCATACATAAGGGCTATTATATAAGAAATGGCAAAAATTTTCATAGGTTTGTTTGTGCATTCTAACCTCTAATATTATGTACGAGTAGACTAAAACAAGATCTTTTGACATTTTTGAGAGCTTTCGTGATATTCCCCCTAATTGTTCAACCATTTATAAAGAGGTTAAGGAAAGGATGTCCCAAAATATAACCTATAACCAAATTATCAGGGCAATTAAGTCAATGGTTATTTGCAGCATAATTGTGTCGAAAATCTTTGAAATTTGAGAAGAACTTGTATGGCTATCTTTATGACATGATGGTAGAATTGTCGACTACTTACAATTAGGTATCTATGTTAAATTGTAAATATTGTAAGATATGTATTGCAGATTCTTTCTAGATAAGTAGATATCAAAGTGTAAGCCATAAATAAGAATTGTTTAACCATATATAAATATACATTCCTTACTAATATACTATGACTCTAATGTATCTTGAAAAAGTAGGTAAATTTATTTGGATTTTGCATGCAAGATTATTCAAATTTCTATAATTTATAGGTAAGGCATTGTTGTGTGTAGATTGTGCGTAGGCTACCTATCTAGCTACAATATAACCTGTCCTTTTTGTTTTCAAACGAATCGATTTAATAGCCTGAATTATTTTTCTCTTACTCAATTGTTACTCACTTAAAATATTTAAAAAAGATTATAAACTAGCCTAATAGTAACAATAATGTGTGTGTGTGTAACACTCACTTGCCCCATTTCTTATTAAAATATGCATTTTTGTTTCATCTAAATGTATCTAACTAACTAATGTATTTATTAACTGAAACAATGAAAAGTAGATTGAGAATTTTGAAGTCAACTTTTACTATCAAAATTGACTTAAGAAAAAGTTGCTAACAATCCCGTAAATATTTCGTTACACTTATCCACATACTGTATATGTATTTGGACAGGGTAAAATTTTGCAAAATTTAAATAAAATGAAACTAATCTTAAGCACTAGCAATTTAACCCTATTATTATTTGGTGGTTTGGTAATACATACAGATTGTAGGCAATAAATATTTATCGAATTTGTCACGAAGGTTTTATTAGGACAATTAAGAATTATTATGCGAGTTGTGAATTTTTGATAATTTTTATGATTTAGAAATCATATCTAGATTATGCACTTTGACTTGAAATTTACAATAAAATCCAAATGTCACGTTTGATTTGCAGTTTGGTTTGAATGCAGAAAAGTTTGAAAAAATTTCGATTTTATTGTAATTGCAGCCATAATTGTGGATGATTTCTTAATACTATCCGTAGTATAATTGTAATTACATTTCTTGCGGGCTTTCGTGATGGTATATTATGCTATATACATATATGTAGTAGTAGTTTAATAACCGTTTAACAAAATAAAGAAAATCGTAACAAGAAGCCGAAAGGCTTCCTCTAATTTCCATTTTGATTTGGCCAAACCCTAAAAACTTCAAAAAATTCAAAAATATTGAAAATTTCCTACAATTAAAGTATATGCTGTACATTTGTAATAGTCTATGTGCTTTTTGTTATGTAGATATTCTGATGATTCAGTTCTGTATGATGAATATTGATTGGTATTCTGTACTACAGGTGTTTTAGGGACTTTTAAGTCAACTAATTTGCATGAGAAATGCGATCTGATTTGAGCTTTTGATCGAGTGTCCGATCACAATGTATAATTAGTTAGATAATATAAAAGGTAATGTAATACTTTTGCGGATAAATTGTTAGCAAATTTGTACTCTAATTTATAAGGCTAATAGGGTATAATTTATTTTTGTAAAGATCAAAATAATTACACATATCAGATAACAAATAGTATTTGGTTTGAATATTGATTGGCTTTCGTTGTACTTTATATACTTTATATATACACTTACAATTAATGAGGGTAAAATTGAATCAAAACTTGTCTACTTTTTAAATGAAATGTATATTTAAAGTTATCAGCTACATGCATACCCCATTCTGAATTGGTATGTATCTAATCATGTCTATAATCAGTTGATCTACTTATAATATACTTAAGTAATCTAATCTAGTGGTTTGATTTGATTACTTTTAATTTAATTGAAGCTAATTGGGCTCAGTTCTGTCATGTGTAAAGTAAAGCTATCTTAATTATATATTAAATTATGTAACTATATTTAAGATTTAAGAACATGCATTTAGTTTTATTAAGGGTTTTATTCTTAGTTTCCATTTCTATCGACTAAACATTTAAACGTGTAAAGATATGGTATTATACTTATGTAAACTGAAGTACCTAGGTATAATTAGATATGCAAATATTTTGAGACTTTTTTGAACTTATTGAATAGAAGACCTGCATAATTAATAATGTTTTGGTAGAAAGAATCCCTTTGAGAATTTTGAAATTTTTTTCTGAAATATGAACTCATTTATGTTAGTACCTAACAGTGAGAAATAGAAATAGAATACTCGTAGTTATAATCATAGGACCCATTTTCTCTTGCAAATCACTACAAAATTATGATTTAATTTAAAAAATTATGTAATTTATTTGATATACAAAGTAGTAAAGCAAAGTAGATAATTTGTCTGACCAGATTCTGGGTTTTGTCTAGTTTGGTTTGTCTGACTAGTCTAGTTAAGTTTGAAAGTTTTTAATAATATATTACTTACAATAATAAGTACATTTCAAACAATTATTTAAGTTCAATTATATATCATTATTATCTTGTAGATCTCAAGAAAATTCAAGATTTATAATATGCTTATACATACATACTATACCTTCAAGTATTTCTGATATCTAGTATTTTTATTGATTGACAATCTAATGTATCTTATAGTATCTCAGTATATGTTTCTATCAGTACTGGTAGTTATCCTTTATTATATTACATATAACCTTATTGCACTCTTGCATAAAAATGCACAAAAAACTTTTTGCCGGATTTTGAAAGAAAATAATTCTACCTAACCTTTCAGTACCCTACCCTACACTCTACAAATTATAAAATCTGCATTACAATTTGTACTGTTTTTTTGTGGAATTAATCTTTTTCTTTTGCACGATGTACAAGTTACAATGTACTACAGCTAGTCTACTACACATTACAGATGATGTTAAGAAAGTACAGGAAATGAGAAATGCATTTTTAATTAAAGTCACTTGAAAAATTCAAAATATTTTAAGTCTGTACTGCAATCTTGCACATATATGTAATGTAGGTAAAACATGGTGTTGAAAAAAAATTTAAATTGTAGATTGCATAAAAGGTTAAAATAAATTACCTATATATTATGTATATGTATCTGTATATGGGTCATTAACAATTAAAATTTTAAAAATGCTATTTAAATGCTCTGGTGAGTGTCTTAAATGGAAATTTAAGAATTTAAATTATCTTAAGTCTTAAGTAAATACCTTTTCTTGTGCAGGTGATGTAAAGAAAAACGATAATAGCTAGTGGTTATGAGGAAAATTGCTTAAATAGATAATTTTTTTAATTAACAAAATTCATAATTTATGAGTATTGTCTTTTTATCTTACTACCTACTATTATATATATTAGGTAGTATGATTATATAACTATTGAAAAAAACAAGTAAACATAAACAGTACTTAGCAAAAGTAGGTATTTATTACTGATCTAATAATTGTATTTATATGTATCAGTAAGAACTAAGGAGTTAAGTATGTATACTTATTTATCTATTTTATGAAACTGTCTTATAATTTAATTATCTAATTATAAAATTTTTCTTAAAAAAAAGTGTCGCAATATAATCCAGTCACAAATGTTATAACTCTCGATAGCCTTGAATTTGAAAACCTAAATTATTTTTTTATACAAAATTTTTCAGAAAATGATTTCAGGAATTTCTATAACAGGTCTAGAATGGGTTATAAATCAAGGAAATTCTTTCAAATGTTTCTCAATATACTGGAATACAAGTGATAGGTCTGGTTTTGTCCAAAATTTCTGTAAAAAGACCCAATTTTATGTTAAAATTACAACAATTTTGATTGTTTTTCAATTTCTTTTCATACTATTTCGAAGTTTACAAACATTTTCTAATGAAGGCTCTGAAATATTGATTCAAATAGTTTTACTTGCAATTTCTGCTCTTAATGCTCTTACACAGGTAAACAGAGTTTAATTCGCAGTATTTAAAGCTTAATCATTGAATATTTATATGATTATAGGTTCATTTTTATTTTTATGGTCCAGAATTTATGGAATTACTAACCAAATCACTAGCCTTTGATTCGAAATTATCTCGCAAGTTATTAGTATTTTAGTAATTGCTCAGGTCTAAATCTAAAATATTTTTGAAATATTTATCTAGGGAAATATTACAGATATGTAAATACTTCAGGTGCAAATGATATGACCAAACTTGTCGTGATTATTTTCATTCCACTGGCTTTTGGTCAACTCTTTGCTCAAGCTATTTTGTACTTGACAAACCCACAATGTCCAAGTTATTTTGGTTCTATTTTTGATCTCAGGAACTATTTCTGGATTCAAATTCTTTTTATAGTACCAGAAATTATATTTCCTTATCTTTGTTGGATCAAAGTTCTACTTTATTCCTTTTGGGTCATGATAATTGTTGTTAATTCGAAATTTTGGGTTCAGTTCTTAGCGTAAGTTTTCGTTAATTGAATTTAGGATTCTATTTTCCGAGTTTATAATCTAAATATATTTGGTTTGATTTAGAAATGGATCAAATGTGTCAGATGTTGAAATTCGTTCAATATTTCGATCATTACAATATCTAATCACATTTCTAAACAAAGTATTAGTGGGTCTCATGTTTGGACACAAAATAACCGTCTTTCTCCTCACAATTTCATGTCTCTTTGGCTCAATCCGACGCTTCAATCAAATGCATTTAATTGCCTATCTAGTGCTACCATTAACTGCTTCTGCAACCATTCTTTTTTCAATTATTATTTATACTTATTGGGGAAAAACTTCACACATTTCTTTGAAAACCCTGAATAAGTTAAAATCACAAAAAAGAACGAAAGCGGATTTCATGCAAAAATGGCTAAAATCTTGCCCCTCATTAAGGATACAATTTGAATCATTTTATTTCTTTAAAGGGACTTCTGCCATTCGATTTTTACAATTAATTTTAGAAAATACTGTCACACTTTTGATTACATTTAAAAATTAAGAATTTAATACTTCGAAAAAAGTCTGATTCCAACTTCGGTCCCAGACTTCATACCCCAATTTGCTTAAATGAAGTTTATCGGACATAAATAATTCAGGTTTAATTTCACCCATATCGTTTGCAAGATCCCAGAAAAAGTCAGTCATAAACACATACTCATTGTCAACCTGGAACAATGAAATTTCCGCATAAAATATAATTTCGTTTTATATTCAAAAATTTAGAAATTAACCATGTCTTGAGTCCATTTATTAATGCTTATGATTCTTTCAAATGTTTCGATAGTTGGCTGACGATCACCTCTAAAAATAATTTTAAAAAAAAAAGCTTAAATGAAAGAATTGAGTGTTCTTAAAAAATCATACCTGGGGAACATTCCTACTATAAGTATTTTAGTTCTGGGTAATTTTTGTCTGAAATTGAAAACATTTGCCTGAATTCCTTTAACAATCTCATAATTATCCGGATTATAAATGTTATTGGCACCGATATATTGAACGATCATTTTGGGCTCGATATTTTCGATTTCACCTACAGATATTTAAACAATAGAAAATCAACCCTTAAAAACTATCAAAAATTTCTCAAAAATGGAAATTTTTTGGATTTGAGACCACTCACTACAATTATTTTATTTATAGTAAATAGTGTACTTGATTTACCATTTAAAATACGCCAAAGTTGATGTTGTGTCTATTTTGAATAAAATTTGAATAATTAACTTTGTATAAAAAATAAATTTACTTGATCTCCACCAATTCCATAGTTAACAGAGCCAAGAGGTGCATATTTTGAATCCCAGAGTTCTTTACCTCCACTCGGAGATGACCAAATTTCGACACTTGAAGAGCCAATGAACAAAATCTCGATTTTATCCCCATTTAATTGCGTATTTTGAACAAAGTCCATGTGCCTCTGAACCCACCAGTCTTCTGTCCTTGTCACTGGAAGCCAAGGTGCTTGACCATGACCTTAGAAATTTAATTAGGATCTTATTCACATTATCAATCTTTATTTTATGCCAAATATCACTTACTTCCAGCAATAATAACTAGAAAACAACCCAGATATTGAAAATTTACCATTATAGTTGAATTAATTAATTAAATTGACAAATTTTAATTCATCAAAAATCTATGTATGCATTTGCTACTTAAAGTGTTACCTACTTATATAACACTTCAACAGTTTTTGATTTAAAAAGGCAGGTAAATATATTGTAAATTATTCAAGATTGCTACACTTATAACTTATATGGTAAGTATTACATTATCTATAAATACAACAATAGTCTATTAAAAACATAATCTTTCTTTAATATAGGGTAGGGTACTATATCTAAACTAAGGTACATAATTATTAGATACAGAATAGATATGCAAGTATTTTGTATAATCAATCAATCAGTAGTTTAGATTTAGATTATGTGATGATAAATGTATCATCAGTATTCATGAGAATGGACAGAATTGTACTAAACATTAAGATAACAATCAATGCCTTATACTTTATACCTAAATAATACTTAATGATTCTATTCAAATTTATTCAATATCGATTGATATTGATATTGATAATTAATATAATTGATAATGATAAGGATTCCAAATTCGATATCATAACATAACATAAGAATAGTTTGCTTAAACTTAAAAATTAATAAATGCTCTCTAATGGTAGGACCGGGTACAATTTTTTTTGATTTTAATACTTTTTACGAGTCTTATTATTCAGATTACCTTTGTAGGTAAATAATATTTTATTGAAAATTTTCAAAAATCTACTTACACTAGTGTACTAATAATGTAGTTGAATAAAACTCTAGACTACAATGTGCATATATACTGATACAAGTAAAGATACTCAGGTTCAGGTACTATGAAAAAGTCTTTTAATTTAAGCATTAACTAAGCCAGAAAAATTTAAGAAAATTTAGGAAAATATTTAGAAATACTTATATCGGTAGTACCCTATTGGTCTGATCTAAAATTTTTCAGGAAATATTTATGGAATCTCAAATTTTATCGGTATCAGGTACCGATTTCTGACTGTATTTATGTATTTTTTATTATTTAATAAGAATAAGGATACATTCTGCTAAAATGTTGTACTGTACAACCGATAGTTAGGAATAGCTGAACCTAACTAATAAGAAAAGAACGCATTTGAGACACTTTTATAGACAAAAATCTCTTGAAATTTTTGATATTTTAAGCATAATTTGCAATATCAGTTATCACATCACTTACCAATAATACATTTTCATAATTCTAGTCCTAGTGGTAAGATAAAGGTTAAGGATCTATCTTCCAGTCAGTACCCTACCTAAACATTATGCTTTAGAAAATTAGAATTATTGATGAAAATAAAATAAATGAGTATACTCGTATTATATATGTTAGCAAAGGTTGTAATATTTCCTAAAGGTAATATTAGGTATAGGTATCCCAACTAATAAAACTTTAGATATTTTGCACATGCTAAAACTTGACGTCCTTGAATTCTCCATGGACGGACGAGCATATTAAACCCTATAATAATACTTAAATCCTTAATACTCATATGAGGTTTTCATTTGTATTATAATTATTACTTTTACAGAATATTTATATGCATATAAGCTTGTGGTACTCGTAGATATATCTCGAATTATACATGTTGAGGCCAATTTAAATATTTATTACTTGAGCTTTAGTAATAGAGGATATCAACATAAGCTAAAAGAAAAAATTGGATTTTCTCCAAAACTCAAAAGTTTGTCAAAAGGTTTCATGAACTTGTACTTGAAACAAGAAAAGAGAAATAAGAAACAGTATTAGTAAATATTAGTGATATTTATTTCAGTTGGTATTTTAAGATTAAAAAAAGTATTTGTATATCTTATCTAATCGCATCATTAATCAGTATCCAAATATTTGGCATATTTCATCATATTATTAAATACTGCATTTGACAGGTACAAGTACAAGTACTGTATATGTAGGTAAGTATCCTATATCTGTATTTACACACATTTTGAAATTGGAATTTGGAAATGATATACAGATAATATGTAGGTATTTTGATCTATGTATTTTGATCTGTAATTTTAAACAGCAACATTCTGTCAACTTAAGATGACATCAGAAAAATTTCCAAAATACAAAAATTTGGTTTTCGAAGGAGGTTCTGTCAAGGGGGTTGCTTATGTGGGTGCATTGGATAGACTAGTGTCTGAAGGATTCGATTGTAAAAATCAATAATACATATACCTACATACTTTTACTTAATAATAATTGGTAGGTAATTGAATAATTTATCGATTTATTTTAAATATTTTAGTGCTATCGATCGAAAATGTGGCAGGTAAAAAGTACCTACTAACTAAACTAAAGTTTCATTTATTAACCTACAAATTAGCATTAGCATAATAGCTAATAATTTAAAATTTTGCTGATTTTTCTACTATTCTTAATTAACCACTATGTATTATAAAACTATACCCTACTTATTACCTACTTATTATATACTATCTAGGTACATCAGCAGGGGCGATTACAGCTATTTTTATAGCCTTAAATTATCCTATGCAAGATTTAATCAAAATTTTTGTCGAATGTCCCTTTGGTTCATTTTTGGACTCGGACTCATGGTTTGGTGGTAAATAATTTTTTAATAATTTGAATAATTTAATAATGTTAATAATTTAATAATAGGTATTTTACCGCCACCCAAAATCTCATCACCGATGGGATCATCGATATACTCAAATATTTTATCTGGTACTGATACTTGTTAATTTTGAAAAGAATTTCAAAAATTAGAATTTTTTTTGAAAAGGTAAAAGAATGGGTTTTTTCAAAGGAGACAAACTACTCGAATGGGTACCTATATAATTATTACCTTTGATCTTCTTTGTATTATTTTTAATATACCTTTGTATGTATTTACCCACATAATGTAGATTGAATCCTTTGTCGAAGAAAGAACAGGGATCAAAAATTGCACTTTTAAGGAAATGAGGGATTTGGGAAAATTCAAAAGCCTATCAACAATTGGATACAATTTGAGCAAAAGAAAATCTCAAGTTTTCAACTTTAAAGAAACTCCGAACGCTGTCATATCACATAGTATTAGGATCTCTGCTAGCTTTCCTATCCTTTTCGAGCCTCATAATTATATGGAGAAAATAAATGGCAAGTTTTTGAAATTATTAATATCTAATTAAGGACCTTGCAGTATTTTAATATTTATAGTATGTAGTATGTGTGACATTCCGTTTTTGATGCCTTACCCAAGAACCGAGACCATTTTTTGTCAAGTTCTCGAAAAACCACATTTTTTGCCTAGTCATATCCAAAATCATATTATATAAGAAAAGCATATACCTATCCCTCAATTCGAATTTGCAAGATTCCAAACTTTTAAAAGTAGGGTACGGAATTATAGTCGTAAGTCGTGATGTGATATATCAGTATTTCAAAATACTAGGAAGGAAAGTTCTTGTGTTCTTATATTGAAAACGACATGTCACAATGTGAGCATATCATTATCATATTAAAAACCATAAATGGTTTGTACTCTTGGAAAATCTCAAATTAAATAAAGTACTCGTAATTACCTTCTTCCTCAGGTGAACTTGTGCCGAATTCTCAAGATATCTGGACTGACGGTGGTATTGTAGACAATTACCCAATCCATTTATTCAAATCTGAAGAATTTGGTGAAACATTGGGATTTTCCTTGGTCTCAAAAAACGAGAAAGACTACTATGATGGGCTTGCTGATCATCCAGGATTTGACATAAACACTACTTATGATTTTCTTCGTAAGTTTCCACTAAAAGTTACCCAGGATTGAGCTAGAAA
This sequence comes from Nanhermannia cf. coronata Gr-Ori-00579, assembly GCA_034699045.1. Classification (NCBI taxonomy): domain Eukaryota; kingdom Metazoa; phylum Arthropoda; class Arachnida; order Sarcoptiformes; family Nanhermanniidae; genus Nanhermannia; species Nanhermannia cf. coronata Gr-Ori-00579. Next base: position 5,746 of record JAQIXA010002480.1, on the reverse strand, counting down.
TTTAGAAACTTAATTTTTTCTTCATATTTATAGGTGCTTTAGTTGAAGTTGGGATATTTGGAAATCAAGACATGAAAAAGGGGAACAGTTGGATTCGAAAGAGAACAATGTTCATTTTCCATCAAAATATCGAAGTGCATGAGTTCAATTTGGGGGAGGATAAGAAAAATCTACTCTTCAAATCAGGTTGGGAATCTTGTGAGAAATATTTCAATTTGACTGAAGTACCAGTCCCTCTTATTTCTGAGAAACTTCTGGAACTCGAAATGGAGAAGGAAAAAGCAAAGGAGATGGAGAAAGCTTTGGAAAATGCACATCTTAATGAAAATGTTGATGAATCTAGTATTAACAACAGTTTTTGCAGTATTATGTGATCTACAAAACTATTATTACCTACTTCACCTACCTATTACCTATTACCTATGTATATGCCTATAAAACATACCTAAACTTAAATACACAATTTATTCGTACATATATATATGTACTATAGAGAGTATCTATATTCTATAAGTATATATAATATGTACTATTTAAGTAATTAATTTAAATACTTGTTAATCATACTCAGAAACAATTAAAGACAATCTCAAATATTCATTTTACTAGTAACAAAAATAATATTGGGTTCTAATTTTTTCTAATACTATACAATCCAATTAATTTAAGGTTGTGTATTTTGAGGTTATTTGTCGATATACATACTACTGGTTGGTTGACGAAAATTTGTTTTAAAAAATCGTAAAACAAACGATACTGATTAAAATTACTTTTAAAACTCTTTAAATAAATAAATAAGGCTAGCACTAGGATATATTAGATTATAGCTGTAGGTATAAGGAGAGGAATGTCACAAAAATAAAATCGTATCATTTTTCGATTAGGTAATTTCATATTATAGGAAATGCACCAAGGTTGAAAAATTAAAACCTTTGACCTAGTTAATTAGGTCAAATAACATTATTATTTTTAGCTTATATTCGAAAGCTCAAAAATTATAGTTCAAGCAAAAAATGTTTATTTTAATGAATTCATCATAAATTTTTATCTAGCCTAGGCTCCATTGTCTAAAATTAATATTTTCAAATTTTTTTGGGATAATCATAAATGGAAAAAATCTGTATTTTTCAATACAAAGCATGCAAAAATCGATTATAATTATTTTGAAGAATTTTAGTTTACATGTTTAGTTTTACATAGATGATAAAATCGATAGATGATAGATCATAAAAACATAAATATAAAAAAAGTATCAACCTACCCTACCCTATTCTGTATTCTGAATTCTGAATCTGAACTCTGAACTGAAAGCCCTGTAATGTAAATAGTAATTCAGTAACTGAATTTCAGTTACCTAAATAGTTGTAAAGTACCTAACCTAAGTACCCTGTACAAAATACTAAAGAGTAAAAAAATACCATTGCATTGCATTTTGTATAGTACAAAATGCTCTATAAATTCAGGAGATAGTTTTGCGCGAGTTTAAATTATTTTTGTTGTGATTGTCTTTTGACTCTCTTCTTTTTCTGTTCTGAATTTCTGATCTGTAATGTAATCTGCTGTCTGCTGCTGAATTTTGTTTTTAATTTTTAGATAATTGATAACTAACAAATTACTAATTATAATTTGTAATTAAATTTTTGATTGTTTGAAAGCTAATCATCCCTTGGAGGCTCCTATCATATTTAAAGTTGAAAACCAGGTAGGTAGATTTTGAGAATTGTGTAAAAATCAAAATTTAGAATGACATTTTAATGATTGTACTTTTTTCTTAATTAGTATTATAGGTTTAAAAGTTTAGAATAGAAGGTTCTCATATTGAGGGCTTTTTGATGTCGAAAATGCTGAATCAATCTGCAATTGAGGCTTTGTACTCGGCGACTTATCTTGAGGACTATCTGGATGGTAACATTTTTTGTCACTTATTTTTTTATTTAATTTTAACTACTGCAGATATACAGATTACTCGTATATAGGGCATTTTGAATGTATAAATACATTCAAAATTTGGCTGTTTGCTAGCTAAATGTGTTCAATTAATCCACAATATCTGTTAAAAACCTTATTTTGACCTCAATACCACAAGTAAATGCTTGTGTAATTGTTGGCAAAATAGATTTTTTTCAGAGCTGAATCGTATTGATATAAATTAAAACTTGAGTGCACTTTTATTTGATTCTTTATGTATTTGGTTTTATTAGCAATGGAGAATGTCCCAGATGATGTCCAAAGGCAAATGACACGAATGAGAGAACAAGGTAATTTAAATTATCTATATTTTTAAATGTATGAATATTGTGGATTTTTTAAGATTAATAATGTTTATGCTCCTCTAATTATAGATTTAACATACCAAAGTAAGTACCTAAAGTTTTAAAACTATATGTACCATATCTATATAAATGATATCAATGTGTAATTGGCAATTGGTGATGTTTTATTTTAAATTTTAGATCATTTAAGAGATTTGGAGGCCAGTATGGCACTCATTCTTGATGGGGATTTAGATCTCTTGACAAAAAAGAAAACTTATTTTAGAATCCAACAGTTGTTGATGAATGCTCAGGATGTTGGTGTAAGTAGTATAAGAAATAACTAAAGTTGTTTCTTAGCTTATTGAATATTTTCACTTATTTTGATTTGCAGGATGAAAAATTGCAAATAATGCAACAAGTTCAAGATTTGGTCGATAATAAAGCAAGACAATTGGAACTGGACAAAAAGAATCTAGGTAATTCTCAAAAATTAATAGATCTAGTCTAAAGTTCCAAGAAAGATCCTATTTTTTACTTGCTCTTTCTTAATACTTAATTTTAAGACGTAATTGTACACCATTGGCTACTTTATAATACAGATATTATCTTACTAATAAATTTTTTTTTCAGATTTTGGACGTGATGAGAATTCAGAAATGGGGTTGAGTTCAAGGGATTCAAGATTTCATGGTGAATCAATTAGCAATATCAAAAGAGCAAGAAGAGCACGACATGACGTAATTGTACCTTCAATACTTGGCCCAAGCATATTAGAAGCTACTTCATTCTCAGAAAATCACAATTCATCAAATATTGATTCTGGTGGGAATGATGACAATGTCGTTACTATTACCAGTGGAAAAGGGCGAAATAAAATACAACGTGAGTCACAACATGCACATTCTACTAAAGGAACTCCAGTAGCTGATCGAGATTCTCATTCTCATACACCATCAACACCTCAAGCTACACCATCATCTTCTTCAAATCCACACCATAATGCAACACCAGCAAGTTCTTCTACAAATACTCATGGAATTGGAACCTCCACCTCCTCATCCAAAAAGTCCTCTCACTCAAATAACCCTGTAGTTGCACAAGAAATTTCATCTTCATCTATAATGACTGCCCATCATCATGAAAAAATTAGTACATCAAGTATTCCAAATACTCCTACATCAACAATTACTTTCGATTCAACTCCAGGATCATCACAACGTAGTGCCGTATCATCCATAGTAACACCTAGAAAGCAACAACATAAACAGCAGCAGCAACAACAACAAAGTGAGAAGAAAGTCAAGCAGAAAAGGAAATCAAAACAATCAAGTGATAATTCACCTATACCCATTGATCCTGATGAACCTACGTATTGTTTATGTGATCAGGTGTCTTATGGTAAGTATCTATTTTCTATATTTATTACCTAGTTAAAACTAAAACTTATAACTAAAATAACTAAATGATGTCATTAAATAGGTGAAATGATTGGCTGCGACAACGACCTGTGTCCAATTGAGTGGTTTCATTTTTCATGTGTTTCACTTTCAACAAAACCGAAGGGCAAATGGTAAAATATAATAATAATTTTTTTAGTGCTTATAATGATATAAAATATTGTTTAAATGGCTAATCTTGTTATTTTACTTATCTAATAAGGTTCTGTCCTAAATGTCGAGGAGATCGGCCGAATATAATGAAACAGAAAGCAATATTCCTTAAAGAACTGGAAAAATATAACAAAGGAAAAGAGGAAAAATCTTAGAAAATGTTCTGCAAATTGATATTTATTAGAGTTTAGATAAAACACATCCACTTCTATTAAAACCTAAAACTCATTGATAAGTATTTCATTTACCTACTTATAAATTATGATCGATTTAACCAAACCAAATGTTATTATTTTTGAGCTGCAATAATTTTATGAATCGACTATAAGTATGTATTAGGTATATGAATGTATTCATTATCTCATTGTATAATGCAATGTGTAAATATTCAAATAAGGATTAATTATGATTAAGTTAAAGATTAATCTTACTATTAAAATAAGCATTGTATGTATAAGTACAAGTAAATAAGTACTGATATAAGTATAAATAGTTTTTTATTTGTTTTTGTTTTTATGACTCAAGTTAGTAATAATAGAAGTAAGAAATAGTTTTTATTTATTCTAATTGAATTGAACAGAACATAGTGTTTTTAATCATCATTGTTTTATCGTGAAATCCAGTTAGCAAAAATTTTATCATTTACAATAATTTTATTATTATGGTATTACATATTAGAAATTAAATGGCTTATACCTACTAGATAATCCATTTTTCCAATGAAATTTTGTTTTTGTGAATTTTTTGTAATTATATAGCTCTTATTCAATTTAAATAAATATTAATGGTTAATGGTAGTAGGTGCTAGTGTATTGAATGAGTGTATTGAATATATGCAAATTATTTATTTTGGTATAACTATAAATAGAATACCTCTCTAAAATAATAGGTAAAATGTATTCTATTTTCTACTCTGTAATTGATATACCTGGTAGGTACAATAATGGATAAATGTTCAAAAAAATAAGTGTCAATCATTTAGCTAAGGATTAGTTGGCTCGACAATAGTAGTAATCATTTCAAGATCATGGTTATTAAATTAAACCCTTGAAAAGATAGCAAGCTAAACGAATCATAATTGTTTTTGAAGAGTTTTGAATCTGTTAAAATTGCTTAATTAAATATCTAACTAATTACAAACTACCTGCTTGTTTTAAGCTTAGAACGAATGAGTAGTCAGAGAAAATACAAAAACTTACGATACTATAATTGATTATACTTTTACGATTACGTATATCCACGTAAATGTAAATATCCTTTACAGAATTTGCATATGAGCAAAAACAAAATTGATAATCTTAATCTGACCATGGGATTGAGGTTCAATTAGAAAGATAATAACTTTGAATATTTTTCAAAAATATATTCAAGATTAGTAATACTGGAGATTTTATAAGAGGATATCAAACAAATTGACGACCACCTATTAAATTCCTATTGTGCATGGTGCATTAGTCGTGAAATACATTTTTTCTTTTAAAATATATCGCAGTCGGTAAGCAAGAAATATTTAGCATATTACAGAAGTAGGTATCTATAATTTTTGTTTGTAAGTAGAGTACTGGAGTTAATATTAGTGGTCAAAATTAAAATTTCAAATCTATTTTTACTCTCTCATAATTTATAGTTACAAAGCATTACAAGATAAGAGATTCATTTGATTAAGTTTGTTGTCATAATCTGTACGGCTATGCTTATCGTTAGTCTGTTTCTACTTTCTACCAAGAATTCAGGTACGTACAGGTTATGTACTAATCCTAATCCTAAGTACTCGTTTCATTGCATTGCAAGTAAGTGTATAAAGAAAGGACTACAGATTATAGGTACTAGTACTAGTAGGGTACTTTTAAGGAATTTCCTCATGGAAAATTTTGAAAGTGT
>JAQIXA010002479.1:0-17748 GCA_034699045.1 Nanhermannia cf. coronata Gr-Ori-00579 | reverse complement strand
TTTAGAAAAATTTCAATATATTTTTGAATTTTATTTTCTCCCGCCAAGAGAACTGCTTCGCTAGGCGAGATTATTTATGTTTAGTATACAATGGAATACTGACTATCAGATCCAAAAAATATCTAAAGATTCTAGGCCTTGGAGACCCGCCAAAAATCAAACTTTTCCCCATAATTCTTTAGAAAAATTTCAATATATTTTTGAATTTTATTTTCTCCCGCCAAGAGAACTGCTTCGCTAGGCGAGATTATTACTGGTTCTTGCCAAAATTCAAACACATCCCAAAAATTTTCCCCCGCCAACCACATAGCTTCCTCCTTAAAATTTTCAATCTCTAATTAGCAGAACTATTTTAAACAAACTAAAACAATGGACCACCAAGAGGTTATTATGTAAATTCCAATATAATTACATACTATTTTAATTTTAGGCATGAAATTTTATCTCTTACCATTTACAAGAAATTATTTATTAGTGTAAATAATTTTTATGTATTATATTTAAAAAAAATTTAACTACAAAAAATTAAATTATAAATATTTTTAAAGTAATATTTATATAGATTCTATAAATTTTGAAATTTTATAATCTAAAAAAGGTATTAAGTACCTATTTGTGTGTAAAACATATAAAGTTGAATAATTAAATCGAAATTTCAAAATACATAATTATAAGATTAAATTCAAATAAAATATAAGGAATATTTATAATTGTATTAACCAAATACTTGAAACACTAAAATTATTTAAACCCCTGAAATCTTCTAATTTTTTTGGATTACAATTATTAGCCATACCATCATATACTTTACGTTCTCGTCCACTATAAAATATTGTTACAAAATGTCCTGGTTTAGATACTGTCACCGCGAATGTTCTGTAACAAACTCCTAATATTTCTTGTAAATATGGGACATCTTTAACTAAACTCTCTTTACCGTGAATTTTACAAAAAATTAAAGGAGGAGGACTAAATTCTCCAGAAAATTCAAATGTCAGACTGATTTTATTTTGGCACATATGGCATTTATTTAAGCCTATTCGCTTTCTTAAATACTGACCAATTTGTGTTTCCCTTATCGTGGCTGCACGATCCATAGAAAGATGTTCTTGGATTTTATTTAAGCAATCATTGGTCATACAGTATCGATAAAATTTAACGATAGGGACGAAACTTAATTTTTCAATAAATGACTCATATTCGTCTCCATAAAGGTCAATTTCTGAATTTACTATTTCATTCTCTTTTGGTAGTTGTAAAACCTTAGTAATCCAAAGCATTTTTGCAGTGCTGAAGTTAGACTGTTCAATTTCTTTAAATATCGATAATAATGTACAAATAACCTCAGAACATTCAGGGTTATTTTTAAGGAAATTAAAATATTCTCTGGTTTTGCTATCAAATGTGTAAAGTGAAAATAGTATTTGTAGTTGATTATCTATTGGGCATGAATTTAAAATTTCATATGTACGTCCTTTTATGGTGACAAAACCACCCCATGGAATAAATGGTAAACTGTTAAGAAATCCAACTGTTAATATTTTGGGAAAAGGTAGGTCATATTCTTCGTCCAAAGAAATTTTCGGATCCAAATCAGGCCTATTTGAATTTCTCTTACTTTTCTTTTTTAAGGGACTCAATTGAAAATTTTCTTGACCTGTGTGATAATGGATCAATTAATATCTAAATCTTGCCAAATTAAATTTAAGTTTAAATTATACAATTCTAAATATATATGATTAAAATTTACCAGAATTCGAATTATCATTCCCTCTCTGGCATTTTGGGACAGATTTCAAGTCGTTGTCAGCTAATAAATTTTCAAATGTAAATAAATTGAATTTTTCTAGAATTTTAGAAACATTTTATAATCCATAAATAAAATAATTTATAATTTGCAAATACCTTTAGATTCTTTATTTATTTTCTCTTCAGATATATCTTTAAAATAAAATAGGATATATTAAAGTATTGTATTTATTTGGAAATCTAAAATTTCAATAAATAAATATATTTACCCTCATTTAAATCTGGATTGCTTTGTGATCCAACCGTTCTGGTTTTTTCAACTCCATATTTAAATTTTGCTCTACGATTTTTACCCCACTTTTCTTTTGCGATGGCACTACATATTTAAATATTAATAATTAATATATTTAAATATAATAAACCGGATGTCTGAAATAGCAAACCTCTTTTTAGATTCCTTTTCACCATCAATTGATTTTTGAACCAGTTTTCTTGGCTTATTTAAATTTAAATAAGAAGTTTTAATTGATTCTTTCACGATTTCGGATAATAATTTAGCAATTTCAACTGGTCTAATTCGGTCAGATAACTTTAAACTCTTGACAATATCAAAATATTTCTCAACGTAAGAATTTGTAAGCACACCCTCCACTCCGCCGCAAAGTTGGTAAAAATAATTTGCCCATAAAGGCAAATAAGGTCCGAATTGATTTAGAAAAATATTAAATATTTCAGTTGAATAAAATTCATTTACTTCGGATGAGGAGTCATTTGAAGAATTTTCTTGAATTTCACATCTAGCTTGATTATAAATTTTCTTTATTTCTTGGTAAAAGGGCGATTTGTCTTTAATAGTATTGCGAATTTTTTCAATAATTTCTGGTTGATCTTCAACGAGGTCTAATTCAGAAACTGAATCTTCAAGGTCTTCAATTTTAATATTTCCAATTGGATTATCAACAATTTTGCCTTTAAAAAAATTGGCTTCAAATTTTATTCTTTCATCGGCAAATTCATTTTCAAATACATACATAGCTCTTTTGAAAATATTAATGAATTGATCTTTCGTTTTTGCTGCTGTCAATTTGGCAAATACATGCAAAAATAAACTTCTAGTTGAATTTTTTACACTTTTTTCCTTTAATATTCTGGATAGGCGTTTGATGTTGTGCGAATAACAACAACTAATTAAAACTTTTGATTCCGGACCATTTTCATTGATGAAACTGAAACAATTTGCCAGATATTCGCTTATTGTTTCCCTATTAAATGTCCATATTGAAGCTAAAAAAATAAAATTATATTTTAAACTAAATTATTTTATTATTATTGATATTTAAAATATAATTCTAAATAATAATAAATGGCTGTGTTTAAGAGATAATTTCAAAATTATTCCAATTTTAGATTTATAATAAAATATTGAATTTATTATATAAAATTCTAATTGTAATTTAGTTTTAATTATTCAAAATCAAACATACATGGTGGTTTAAAAATATGTACCAAATATTTAAATTGCAATAATTCAAACCTATATAGATATAAGCCATATTTAAAAACTGTTTGAAGCATTAAAATTAGGGCCTATGCAAATTTTTTGAGTCTAATGTTATTAATTTTAGGAATCACCATTAACGAATGTCCATTCTTTTGAGCTTGGTATATTTCCATAATTTTTAGAAATATCCTTGGCATTTATACTTTTAGAAATAGCAAAAAAATTGTAAAATTGAACAAAAGAAATTAGAGTTAAGAATAGTGAAATTTTTGGAAATTTTACAAAGGTCAAAAAAATGAACATACTTTCACAATTACTAAATTTAGGCTCGAAAAAATCTGATTATTCCCTATAATATTTAACAACGTAAATATATATATAAATATGGCTTAGAGTTTTGACTTGTTACAATTTAAATATTAAGTACATATTTATAAACTACCCTGTATATTTGAAAAAATTATTTTTTAATAAATCATAAAATTGAATTACCTTTTAAAAGCGCAAAACTGAAATCAATATTTATCCTGGAGATAATTTTTCCCTCAAAATTTCGGTAATCTCTTTGCTGTTCCAAATTTAAAAAATATTCTTCAAATCTATTTGCAATAGAAACCCAAGTATGCGATGAGCTCAAGAAGTCAAAAATTGGTAGAATTTTCCCATTGATTTCAATTACACCAGAGTATAAATAAATTCGATTTGCAATTTCTTCTGATTTCTTTTGAATTGCACCAGTGGCATCAATATAAACAAGTATTCTGTTTTTAACTTTATCTTGCAATAAATACATCGGTATGTCAAGTTGCAATGAAGAAAAAAGACTGACAAAGAATGGTGAAATACCAATTGATTGGATGAAGCCAAAGCAATGATTTCCAATAAAATCTTTTTCAAACTCAGCTTTTTTTAGCTGTAAATCTTTAAAAATGTCTTTGGATAATTGATTGTACTCGATTTTTGTTTCACATCTCATATTTCGCGCAACACTATCTCCCATGCCCTTATTTTTTTCGAGAACAGTATTCGTGTTGAAATTAGCTACATAAGGGGTTCTTAATTGGTTCGGCTTCAAGTACAACAATTGCATACCCATTTCTTTGCGAACAACTCCGCGTATTTGGATTACTCTTGTAGATTCGTGCTTTTTCACTCCTTTGACTTCAACACAAACCGTTACGGGATGATTTTCTTTTGGTTTTCCATGAATTTTCAAATTGAAATTCCTTGAACAGCCTTCAATTTTATGAATGCAATCACCAAAGATCTTGATACCTTTTTTAGTTTCAACTACTTTGTTAGCTCTAAAAGGGCAATCTTCAATAATTTTAAGAATTTCCTGCCTAAATAATGAGGCATATTCCCGTCTAATAATTTTCTCTGAGGAGTAATTATAAATTTTTGCGAAATGTTCAAAAGTTATTTGAAATTGAAATTTATCTTTTGGCAAAATTGGAACAAAATGTAGTCCTTCTTGTATTAAATTTTTAAAGCCTTCAATGGGTTTTTTTATTAATGGTTGATTGGTTGAATTTGAAATATCATCAATTATTATTGAACTGTTAAAGCGGTCTGTTAGATCTTTCGCTGATGAAGATACCATTGTCTCTTGGCTTGACGACGAATGTGAAAAAAAATCAATAATTTGAAATGGTTCTTCAATTTTTTGTACTTTTTCATATGAAATTATATAAGCATTGTCAGAATTAAAATCGGTTGAACTAATATTGTTGTCATTAATTTCATTGAATTTTCTAAATAAAAAAATGAAAAAATAATTTTATAATTAAAGTTAGTACAGTGTGGGTCAAAGTCGACGTAGCGGCTTTAAAATATGAATAACTCAAAAAGTCTGTTTATTGAGTAAGGGTAAAGTTTATCTTAAAGGGATTGTATTAATTAGATTTGGCAATGATTTGAGAATTTTAATTAAATTATGAGAGTAAAATAAAAATTTTAAAAATTGTTAAATTTTTTTCTAAAGCCCAATTCGTATAGCACGCTGTAACTGTAAAATGCGTTGCTAAAGCTGTAACTGCAAAAATAAATATTGCTAGCTTTTTTTGAATGTAAGAAAAATTTCATAATTCAAATAAAAAGATATTTATCACATAGAAGTTGCAAATAAATTGTAGAAGTTGAATAATACTACAAGTTTAAATTTTTTTTCATTTTTACTAATAATTTATCCAAAATTTTAAAAATTTCTCCATAATCCAAATCATTCATCCTCTTTTAGATAAAATTTATTATTTGTTAATACTTTTTATAATTTTTAAGTTAGTCAAATGTTAAAACCGGTACCAGTATTGTGCGCCACTCTGTTTGTTTAGTGCAAATCGGGGATAATATAAAAATTAATTGTGTTTAATTTTAAGAAAAAGTGAAATATTCCCAATCTGATATTTTTAATTTTTAAAATTACCCATCACGATACGTTGTCAAAGTGTAATGACCATGATTCACGCTACCAATATGATTACTAAAATTTTTTAATTGATAATAATTCAAAGCGCCGTCCTTTGATCTCAAGCAGAATTTTGTAGGAATATCAATAGGTTTGTATATTTTTGAAGATACGCATTGACCATTCCTAATATTCGTTTCAAACCTAAATCATAACGATATATTTTTAAAGTTGATTTTTTAAAATTTTAAATAATATTACTGGAACATTTTTTCACCTTTTTAAAGCAATAACTAATAATTGCGGTAACCCAATAACATCTTGCGTTCTCTCTGCGAGTGTATAAATAGGTTCTAATTCGCCTTCACTTTTGCTATCTTCATCATCACTTTTATTATCCTCGTTATCACTACGGTTACCATTGCAATTTTTACACTTGTAATCGTCAATAGTTGAAAATAAAAAGAAATCATCTAGCGATTCCTAAATAAATTATATTTAATAAATTTTAACAGTATTTACTAAAATAGTATTTTGTAAAAATATTTCAAATTATTTATACTTTCAATGAATTCCCATTTATCGGAAGCGCGAGAACGTTTATTGGTTCTGAATTTTGACCCGATGTCTGATTACAAGCTAAACATGTCGTTTCATGTATAAGTTCAAGATTTATACTTTGCTCAAAATTGATATCCTGTTAATGTTAATTAAATCACACTTAAATGTTTACAATATTTTAACAAATAAATTACCTCAACTGTGTTTTCCAGAATTTCATACAATCTAATTAATAACTCATATGCGTCATGCTCAGAGTTAAGCGTGAACTCAGGGAATCGAGAATTGAGAAATTTCTACAAAATTTTAATAATTTATTATTATTTTTTGAATTCATGTAATGTATGTATGTATACTTGAAAATTTTTAAGGTGATAAGGCATATCAATGGAAGCAGTATTTCTTGACATTCCTTGAAGAATCAAAATCAAACTTTTCGTAATATTCATTTCCATAACTTGCTCATCGGTTAAAATGTCACTAAAATTTTAAAAATTTTCATTATAATACATATATTACAATTAGTACAATAATATAATATTTTAATGCGTTTTTATAATTTTTAAAAATATAAGCAAATTTTTTATTATTACAAATCACTTATACATTTTTTCATGCAATCATTTGAGCAACCAACGATAACTTATATCGAGCATATCGAAATTAAATTACTCTTGAGTAATTTAGTTTCGATATGCTCAAAAATTTGCTAAAACCTTCAGGCCAAACCTATTTAGAGATAGTTCAGAATGATCTAATTAAAATAACACCTCGAAAAGGGTCGATGGCCATTTTTCATTATTGATTTTGAAATTGAATTTGAGGTATTTATTTTCATGTAAATAAAATATTTTATTGAATTTCTTTTGATATTGAAATTGAATACCTTTTGAAATTTAAAAATTTTGATCATGAAATTGATTATGAAAGTCTAAACCCATTTTTGAATTGGTTCCATAATTAAGTATGTCGAAGGCAAAGCTGTAGGCTTGTTATAAACTTACCTTTTGGTTCTTTTTGATAGAATTTCATTTACTCTAAAATTAAAAAATATAGAATATAAAGGGTCCCCATTATAATTTTGTCAACTAAATTTAAAAAAAAATTTTTCAGTTTAAAATATATGATTCAAATAAAAATTGATTTATTAAAATTCAATTTATTTAAATCATATATATTAAATTACCTCTGTCCTTGTTTGCAAAAGTATTCATAAAGTGTCTTTGAATTGTAAAATAATTGAATTATGGCATTTATATAACAAGTTGCACCTATATTTTTCAGAGGAACAAGTTCCCTTAATTCTAAATTCTCAATGCCTATTATAATATAAATTTCAAATTCTCAAAATTAATGATAAATATTTGTCAAATTAAATAAAATTTATATACCGTTCACGTCCGAAATTTTAAATGACAATGAGTCAGCTAATTTAGATCTTGGTTTATCACTAGGTCTGATAAAAGTTTTGATTTTTGACTTGATATTGGTCATTTTAGGCGACTTGGCAGGACTCTCATTAATTAATTTAACTGGTGAAATTTTCGGATGCTCTCTTGATCCAGTCGATGCTTTGCTAGAAGATTGCGAAACAATTTTCTTTTTTGATGTATCATTCGGACAGAATTCAGGTTTAGCAGATAGAAAAGTTGAATTTTTTAAAGGTATTTTATGTGATTTCTTTTTTTCTGATTTAATACGAATTATTTGCACCAACAAATTTTGAAATTTTTCTGTTTTGGCTGCTTTATGAATATACTTGCTGACATTATTGATATAATGATCCCCTTTGGCTCTTAACTCATTTGAATAAATATTGCAACTTTTGAAAAAAATTTTCCAATTTTTGAAAGAATTATTATCTTTTAATTCTTGAATTTTCTGATATGTTGATAATGCTTCGACAATTTCTTTTGCATAGCAGTTTTTATTGTAATCATTACAATGACAAAAATTCGATGAATGAAATTCGCTTGATATTTTATTCTTTTCATTATCAATTACAATTGGTTCTTTGATAGAATTATCTGCCCTTACAACATGAACAGCATCAGCACCATCAGCAACATCATTATTCTCTTTTATGTTTGAATCATGGATTTCGACAACAACTTCTATATTTTTCGCAACTTGATTTTTTGGCTTTAAATTACCTTTTAAATTTGCCGGAATTTCATTCAAATTTGATCTAGGTGTAGCAGCAGATTTGTCTTTAGTCGAATCATGTATTTTAAAATCCTCGAAAAACTTTTCTAGATCAATTTTTGGCTCTTTAGTTTCACTTTCCTTTCCACCATACATATCATAATTCATTTTAGGAGCTGTATAAGGAAAGATGTCTTCTCTGTCGCCAACTTCATCATAATGATCCGGGTCAATTAAATTGGATTTAAAATTTGCATCTCTTGCTTCTTTCGTAAGTTTTTTGTGTAAATTCTGATTTTCACACACCTTATTAACTTCAGTATCAATGATTTTTGGCTTTTCTTTCGCTGAAATTGTAAATTCTTTTGGTTTTGGTTTTGGTTTTTGGTGAAATTCTGCAAAACCCTGTGTTGACTTGAGAAAATCAGAATCGTATGATTTATTTGGAGAATTTATCTCATAACTCGGGGAATTTGATTTTTTACTTGGCAGAGCTTGCTCATAATTATTGGGTACGATCTTTTTAGTTTTATGCTCAGAAATTTGGGCTTGATACACTGGATTTTCGTGGCCTAAAAATACAAATATATTTTTCATTTTAATAATTTTCAGTTTTGTGTCCATTTAAAATTGAACAACCCAGCTTGGGTTTGAATATTGAGATATTATTCAAAATATTTAATACAAAATATATACAATTTGTAATATAGCTTACTCTGATTTTTTCCAAAAAAATTTGAAAAAGCTTCAGTTGATTTTGAAAAATCTTGATTGTATGATCTCTTCCCCTTTGGTTGTTGAATATTTGAGTTCAAATTTTGGTGGATTGTTTTATAATTTGATGAAAAACCTTTAAATATTTTTTAAATTTTATATTAGCAAGTTTTAATTACAAAAAATAATTAAGCTGTTAATTTAACTTAAGTAAACTTATCCCCAAATAGATCAACCTACCTTTCTCATATCCTTGAGATTTTTGAGTTGATTTTCCAGAAATAAAATAATTATTCGATGCATTATTGCTATTTGAATCTGCAGTATAAGATGAGCCTAAAATATTACAATGACAAAATCATAATATTAGGATATTATACTTCTGAATTATTGGAAAATACATGAAAGTTTTCAAATTTTCTTTCAAAACCCCTCCAGGGTCTCGTATTGCTATTTACATAATAATAACAGAAAATTGTGACAATAATTAATCCCTTAAAGAATGAAATTTTTGGCTAAATTTTAAAAGGCCCCAAATCAGCAAGTATTAGGGTAAACTAAATTATTTTTAAATAAAAATATATAGGCTATTATATTTAAGGTTCAAAGTTCGAAATAATTTTGCAAAATAATTGTACAATAAGACAGGCATATACAAAGTTTAAGCATATTACAAGCTGTTGTAATATTTAATATGTACGGGCATTTTAAGGATAGTTAGGATGTTATTTTTTCCAAGATTGTTTGTCTCTTTTTTGAACTGTGATATGAAAATAAATCATACAATCTGTTATTCATATAATTTTTAAAAATAATTTCTTGATTTTCTCTAAATTACCCATGTAAATAATATAAAAAATACCACTCTGGACATGCTTGATCTTTTTATTTTTATAGGAACACTCAAAAACCTTTGGACTGATATTAACATAATTTGATAAGGACTTTTTAGGGTAAACCTGTGCCATAAAATAAATTTAAATCGCACCACATTTTTAGGGCATTACGAACCCAAAAAAATTTAAATTAACCAATGCTTTTTTTGTTTGGGCTCAGATATAAATATAACTAAATATAACCACATATAAGACTTGAAAAAGTGGGATTTCCTTTACCTTTTAGAGTTTTGTTTGAGAATCCCGGATATGCACTGCGATTTTTAGAGTTTCCGTCTGGAAAATTTTTGGAATTATATTGTTAATTGACTAATTACAAAATTTTAAGTAATTCCTCACCTCCAATCTCCTCAAACGTTGAATTATTATTGCAATCAATCCAGGACATTTTCCAGTAAAATCACATGCTGCTTCAGGTGTATAACATTATATAAGGATAATATACATAAATTAGTATTTAATCTTTTGGTTTTATTATTAGATCAAATACGATTAATCATATAATAAAATCATTCACTTTAAAAAGGATTGTTTTAAAATAAGGAATTTGAAAAATATTGATACAAAGAATGAAACATTATATGTTTCTCAAGGCTAAATCTGACAATTAACATAAACATTTATGTTTATGTTAATTGTCATTTTGAACCGAATCGATAAGATCAATAGTTAAGATATATCAATATTTTTACAATGATCCTTATATACAAATATAAAATTCCGGGGCAGTTTTTTTTAAAGGCAATTCTCTTTATACTTACCCTTTGCATATATACTAGGATTTACACAATGTACCAATCTAGAATAGTATTAAAAATATAAAGAAATACAGTATAAAAATAAAAATTTAAAGGTAACCTAAGGATAGTCAGGATTTTTTTAAAATTTGGACAGCTTAAGTATGAATCATAATTTGTTATTTTGCTTTTATTCTCATATTTTCAAATGAAATAATATTTAATATATTTGGCTTAAAAAGTTATAATGGCTTTCTGGCCTTTATATATAAGGTTTAATTTGGTAAAGATATGAAAGTCGAATATTATATCCTTAAAGATAAAAATAACAACTGAATTATTTCAAAATAAGCAATTAAATAATTTCATTTTAAATTATATTTGGCTTTCGGACATTTACCATGTTAAGCCTGGTATAATTGTCAGAAAGCCCATTATAACCATGCATTATATCCATTATATTTTTATTATATTCAAATATTTTTACTAAGTATCCCTAGTGTACCCCAGTAAATATTGTGTATAGTAGATTACCTAAAGTTTTGGCAGCATAGAATTTGATTAAAGATTGAAATTTTGTGAGAATTGAAAGAACGAATTTTGATGCACGGATTTTGATCATATCTGGTTCCTGTTTTAAGACAGCTTGTCGCAATATTTAAAATATCCCGCTGATATTTAGCCATATCCGTAAATTTTGAATATTCGCCAGCTAATGCTATGCTCTTTTGCGGTAAAATATGAAAAATCCTTTTATTCTTTAACCATTCCATTGGACAAAAATTTTAAATTTTTGACAAATAATTTGATAAAGTTTTTGTTTAAAAAGAGCTTATAAGGATGAAATTTTACCTTTAAAGTTAAATTGATAAATTTTCATTAATTGAGTTTGCTTTCACTATAGGCTGCACTATAAGTTTTAAAATTTGATTAATTTCACGACTCCAAAGGAATTTTATTGAATTTAATCCAAATTTATTAACATTATTTAAATACACAGCTCCTCCTCTAAATAAAAACTTTATAAACATAATGTTTAACAATCTGTGTCAATATTGCTTTTAATTTAAAATTTCAAGTGTCCATTTTTAGTGATACTGTAACATTATATACTATTTATCTAAAAACATACATTAAATTGTAATTATTTAGATGGATTAGGATTCTCGCTAATTACTTTAGAATATTTACTGAGAAATTTTAATTATATATTAAAATGTCAACTGTTCAAATATTTGGCACTTATTTAAAATTTAGAGTTTTAAAAAGCCCAGGCTTTACTTGAGCCTTAAAGAAACCCTTAGGCATAAGATTTTGCCTAAGGATTTGTATATGAGATAGTTCAAACTATAGCATTTATAGTATTATTATATTTATATATTGTATATCCTATGTTTTGGACCTTGAATTTATCATAGGCCCTTAAAAGTATATCATATAGGGTATTTAAATAGTAAGAAAAAACCCTTTCAATTTCAAATTATGAACAATTTACAGTTAGGAAAATAATTTGAATTTTGGTGTTCCTCCAGGGCAGAAAGAACTACTAAATATATCTTAAATGGAAGAAAATTAAATTCAATTTCAAAATATTTTCCTAAATGTAAATTTATGGCTCTCCAAGGCCTAAAATATTAAGATATATATTTCATCTGATAGCCAGTATTCCATTGTATAATAATCATAAATAATATAGTCTAGCGAAGCAGTTCCCTTGGCAGGAGAAAATAAAATTCAAAATATATTTAAATTTTTCTAAAGAATTTTGGAGAAAAGTCTGATTTTTGGCGGGTCTCCAAGGCCTAGAATCTTTAGATATTTTTTGGATCTGATAGCCAGTATTCCATTGTATAATAATCATAAATAATCTCGCCTAGCGAAGCAGTTCTCTTGGCGGGAGAAAATAAAATTCAAAAATATTTTGAAATTTTTCAAAAGGATTTTGGAGAAAAGTTTGATTTTTGGCGGGTCTCCAAGGCCTAGAATCTTTAGATTTATATTGCATCTGATAACCAGTATTCCTATGTATAATAATCCCAAATAAACTCGCCTTGCGAAGCTGTTGGCTAGGCGGTAAAAAATAAAATTTAAAAATTTCATTTAATAATGAAGTAAGATGGTGTTCGTTTTAATTCTTAAAAATTCTCTTTTTTACAAATTATTACTATATTCTCCTGTTTACAGTCTAAATAACATAATTAGGCAAAATAAACACAATTTTAGAAAAAAATTGCCCAAAAATCCGATCTTTCAAAAAACTGTCGGAAAAAAAATCGTCGGAAAAAAAGTGTCGGATAACAATGCACTGGTTAAATATAGGTACTTTTAAATTTTTAAGTTATCTGATCACTGATAGTGCTAAATATCCTAATACAAGAGTTTTTACATTATTTTGGACCTAAATGTTTGGACCTTATGGTTTGGACCTTATGGTTTTGGACCTAAGCCCCTAAACCCATTTCGGTTGATAGTAAATCTGATGATAATTATAAAATATCTTATTGATATTAAACTATATTATGACTTGATTAACCATTTCGAACAACTTTTTGAGTTCGCGGTACAAATTTGAATTTGGATAAAGGTATGCCGCGAAGCCAAAAATATTCTGGCGTTTAACACCTGTTTTAATAGAAAGTGTGAGATAATGATATGATCAATCTCATTCATATCTAGGTCCTATGATTAGTTTAAGTTAGATGTAGTCAAAATAAAACACTCGACGTTTTTTTACATTGTGAATTGCCATTAACTTTAAAATTATCAAATCAAGTTAATTTTTAATAATATTCAGGACCCTTTTTGTCAATATATTTCCCCATGTGGACCGGACATATGTGTCATGTACATGCTCACCCTCTAGTTCATCTTTGTGGGAAGTATCTCGATCAGTTTTCCGGTAGTGGTGGAGGAAACCGTATTCCGGAATCACGAGCTCGCTTCGACCCCTTAGCCCCTCCCCATAATGCACGCCCGCTGATTCCACAAAATCCGGCCGAACTACATATTTCATCCTGAAATTTTTGGAATCATTTTGAAACGCGTAATATTACCTATAAAATGGTATCTTATTTCGATTTTATCTTCAATCTTTATATATATTCTTATAATACGTTATATTTTTTACATAATATGGATAATACTAACTCTGGATATTGATATCTCGAGAACGAAAAAAATTACTCGATTCTATTGTATTAAATGTTGAATTCAAAATCAATTTGCTGTCCGCATTGTCCAAAATTTTTGGCGCAGAAGTGTTGATTTTGATCTCAACTTTCAATAAATTCTCTTAATTTGACATATCGCATATTGCAGATCGAATTAATAATAGGTTAAAAAATAATTTTTTTTTCTAGCCCATTTCTATCTGGCATTAATGTTATTTATTATAATGAGAAATGAAAACAATTATGAAATAATGTTTATTATAATAGAATTATATTGGTAGTTTACCTCATTAATGCCAAGGGATTGACTGGAATTCTTTCTGTCCAATCCACCAGTTTGAGTCCCACGAGAGATGGCCTACCTGAAGATGATGGCGGCGAGGGCGGCGGTACAAAAAAAGAATTTTGGAATCTGAACTCCACGAAGTCCGGTTCGGCAGAGATGGCGTTCTCGAGCCAATGGACCAGATTTTGACCTCCCCTTGGTATAATAAACTCATCTAGGTCAACGAATGCTACAAATTTTGCAAGGCCTCGATACCTAAATTACATTTATGTCATATATTTAAGGACATCTTTGGGTTACAATTACTTTCTGGCCGTTATACGAGGTTTAATATATATCCAAGGCCCGAAAGCCGAAGATTCCTTTAAAATTTGAAATTTAAAAGATACTTTAAATTAGAGATATTTAATTAAGTACACATAATAATGGACAATGATGCGTCGTAGCCCGATCTTATTGAAAATTTGTGAAAAAAGACTCAGAAAAGTTTTCTAAGTCTTATTTCACAAATTCGAGGTTTTCTGAGAAAACCTCGAATGATTTCGTAATAATCATTTGAGCATCAAGACCATTATTTATATCAGAATAAGTGCCTAATATACCATAGAAATAGACATGTTCATTGGATTTGATCTTGAACAGCATATCTCGGATCCGAATCGGATGTTCTAAACCCTATGTTAGATCCTTGAATATACGACTTGCATCCTGATAATTGCCAATCTTTGAGATTTTTATTATGAAATTTATGTCAAAATTGGCCAGAATTGATCGAAATTTGTCAAATTTTGTCAAATATGATCAAAATTTTATCAAAATTTTTGAAATTTTTTAAAATTAATATAAAAGATTAGAATTTTTCAAAATTAGTCAGAATTGATCAAACTTGGCAAATTTTTTATTAAAATTTGTCAAAATTAGTTTTTTTGAAATAAATTATTTGACCTAAAAGAGCAGGAATTGAAATCGTCAGAATAGGTTAAATTTTGTAAAAATTTATCAAAATTGGTCAATATTTTGAAAAATTCTTAAATTTTTTTAAAATGCATCATTTGTCATAATTTCTGATTCAGAAATGATGAAAAAAATTTAATGATCAGAATTATTAGAGATTTCAATTTCCGTTAACGATATCCTATATCTGCAATCTGATAATATTCCCTTACAATATCGGCAATTTTATCATTGGTTCATAATAATGTCTCCCATTTAAAATCACAATATTTTTAGAATTAATGAAAAATGAGAAGAGTGTACCTGAGAAGACAATCGTTCTGCCCCGCCACCTGTCCCACCTCGAAGAAGCCCATAGGTCCACCACCTTCAAAGATTCTTGACCATTCAAAAACGTCCACTAAACCATTGTTATAATATCCCCGAATTAGATTGGAGGTTTTTGGGCCAATAGAGTGATTATAGAAGGTGAAATGTGAAGCACCCTGTATGGTCCACATCTCCAGAAATTCAGCAAAATCGGTCGGGGCATCAAAGGCATAAGTAGGACGTATGCAGACCACTAGAGGGTACTTGTACCCCCCAAATGAGCTCACAATTGACCTCACCTTCACATAATTACTTAAATCATCGGTCTTGTTTGTGTAAATTGTAACTTCTTTAAATGTGGATACTTTCTCAAGTGGGCATGTGACTAATATGGATCTAACAGGTCAAAATACATGTCAATTTATTTATAAAAATTATTAAATTTTTGTATAAAGTATTATAAGGGTTTATACTTATGTATGTAGTTGTTTATCTCTAGATAGGTCACCTTGCCCTGGAGGTCAACCGACCCTTCCTTGACCTTAAGCCTGCAAGTTACACTAGCATTTCCATACTTTGAGTGGGATGCTCCAATCACTCTGATTGAGGTCACATTGCTATAAATATTTTCCAATTTGGATCATTTAAAAATAGCTGAAAAATGCATGCCTAAATTATGCTAAGGTTTGGCATCAAAAACGTTAAAAAATATCTTCAGCTTTCAGGCCTTCGCATGTTAAACCTCATATAAAGGTCCTATAAACTCATTATAATCCGAAGATATCTTTTGAACATCCTGTTTTCGGCTAAAACAGTCATGATCAAGGCAAGGAATTCCAAGCAAGGAATTTTTTAGGTTTATATTTTTTTTAACCAAGCAAAATTGACTTTTTAAACCTAATTTAGGTTTTTATATTTATACTACCTAAACTATCTAAAATCTTGAAATTTTTTTAGTTTTTATGCCGATTTTTGGCAATTTGTTTCTAACTGCGTCCCTGGTCATACGATTTTGACCATTATACGAGTATTTGTCTCCAGATATAGATAGAAATCATAGAAAAATTTCAAACCAAAAATAAAATGCTCAAAAATTAAATAGAAATAGGCCGTTTGTTCTTAGAAAAAAACTCTTCCAAATTATTTCTAATCTACCCCTTGAGTCTCGAATAGATAGGATATTTTCCCTAATACGATAAAAAATAATAAAGAATAAATCCGGTCTTCAGACAGATATTTACCATGTTAATTTGCATATAAAGGCCAGTGCCAGAATGCCCATTATACAGATATATCCCGAAGGTATCTTTTAAATGTATTGTTTTAAAATCGTAAAAAAATTTGCATTTTTGAACAAATGTATAATGTACCTAGGCAAGTTAAAATTCATTTAGTTTTTTTCCAAAGGATATCTTAGCTTTGGGTTATAATGAGTTTTTTGGCCTTTATAATAATATATGATACTTACTTAACGTACAAAATGCAAAGGAATTTCGAAATTTTATTTAAATTTTTAATAGCAAAATTGTATCTATCAAATTATTTTTAAAATTATTGAATAAAAAAACAATATTATGTAGCACCAATTGAGATTTTGACGACCATTAAAAAAAATGGAAAGAGTACCTGTCCTTGTCATGGTGTAAATAGGCCGAGTAAATGAAAAATTCCGGATTTATCTCTCGAAATCCTTCCCTATGAACCTTTTTTTAAAATATAAAATTTTAGAAATCTAATCGCGAAAAAAATATGAAATAGACCTCATCAGGAAATAGAAATATCCTCAAATTAGGTAAACTTCCTCCAAGTAAAAGATAGGCAAGTGTCAAAAGTAGGAATATGCCTAAAGTCAATTTTACGAGATTTTTACGACCTTTGAGAACTCTTACGACTCGTAACATGACAAATATCCATTTAACACTAATGGAATATCCAAAATATTTTAATCATAATTAAAATGCTCTTAGCTAGTCTAAATGTTCCTTATCTAAAGAGATAAATATATGAGATAATAGCTAAAAAAAACATTTCTGCCATTGAAAACCTTATCTTTTTTTGCATGTTTCATTTGATATTGATTGATAAATTACTAAAACTAGGCATTAATCAACTCACTCACTAGAAGTTGATTATTAATTGTGCGAGCAAAGCATTGAAATGCTATTCAATAAAAAAAAATTGCGGTTCCAGGGGCCACCGTGCGGTTCCGGGGGGCCGCAAGGTTCTGTGGACCATATAATCAATTGCATTTCAAACCATGGGGAACATTTTTGTCAAATATAAAAAATTTCGGTTCCAGTGGACCCTTAAAGGGTCCGC
>JAQIXA010002478.1:0-17749 GCA_034699045.1 Nanhermannia cf. coronata Gr-Ori-00579 | reverse complement strand
ATCTGGATATTTCATTTATTTATCTGGAGAGAATTATCTGGAAGATTCCTTTAATTATCAGGAAAATTCCTTTTTTTTATCAGGTCGATTAATTAGGACGCATTTTAAATACCTATAATATTAACGGCAAAAAATTTTTTATATTATTTTTAGAAAGCACATGCAAAGCGAGTTCGAGAGACCAGAAGATCCACACAAGGAGTCACGCTTGAGGAACTAAAGTAAATTACCTTGTATTTATTTTCTGAATATTTATACATTTTTTATTTATAAAATTACAATTTATTTTGAGTATGTACCATGTGCTAAAATGTCTACTTATAGAATAGCATAAAAATGCACAGAAGTTATCAAAAGCTATCAGTATTATCCATTTTATGTTATATTATTTGATAATTACCTATATTATGTTGCAGACACTCAAATTATATTGTAGGGATTATATTTTACTTCTTATATGTATGTAGATATATAAGATATGGTCTGTTCATTAATTTCAGTTCAGAAAAACCAATTTTTCTCCCATTCAACTTGCTCTAACGATAGGTATGAGTAGGTATTTGTAAAATTGAGGCCTAATTTTTTTAAAATCTTGACAGGATATTTAAGTATGGATTTCCCCATAATATCTATATTTGTAATATTTGACTGATATTAATTGTAACTGCAACATATATCATATATTGACTGACTCCAACATACTTTATTATTTTAGGTACTTCATGTACATAAAAGTTTTTTTTTAATTAGGCCTCAATTTTACAATAAATACTTATCCTTATTTAGAGGAAATTGAATGGTAAAAATTGGTTTTTCTGAACTGAAATTAATCAATAGATCATATCTATACATATAAGAAGAAGTGTGGATATAATTCTAGACAATATAATTTACAAGTGTCTGCAACATATAATTATTAAAATGGATCATACTGATAGCCTTTGATAACTTGTAAAATTTTATAATATTTTATAAGTAGTCATTTTAGCACATCATTAATCCTAAGTGTGACAAATTGCATTATCTCGATTTTTTGTAAATTGCAATTTCCTACATCTCGAAAAAGTTTAAAAAAAAACGTAAAAAATCCTTTTCTATAGAACTATTTAAACTAAATTTAATTTATTTCAGGTCTGCTGAACAATATGTGAAAAATATGACGACGACGACGAGTGTTCCAGTACCGGGTCATGACCAGAGTGTTACCGGTGGATCAACGACCTCACTCAACGTCCCCCCGAATGTGACGACGACGACGTCCGCCTTGAAAAAAGAGGATGATCAGCTTGAGAGGAGGCCTTCTTGGAGGTGATTTATTACAATAATTTTTACTCTATTTTTTATGTTTATAAATTATTAAGTACCCTAGATACTTGGAAGAGTACCTGATCTATTTACGTAGTAATTTATAAGCTAAATAGTCTAAGAGAATAGGTATATTAAATGTTAAAAGTGATAAAAATACTAGTAAATCAGTAGTAAAAAACCTCGTCTCAATAGACATTTTATGAGATATTTTAAAAATCAGAGTTTGAATATAAATATCTAAAGTTTGTAAATGTATCTGTTTGTTAGGACTAGAAATTGAACCTTGAGGTTTTTGGGAAAAAAATGAACCTCGAAACCTTGAGGCTGAAAAAACCCCGAAATTTGTCAAAAATTTATAAAAATTCTAAAAATATTTCAACACAAAAAATATTTTTAGAATGTAAAAGTATCTTAAAAAAGCATTTTTTTTCAAAATTCAAAATTATATTTAACATAATTTCAAGTTAAATTTTGAATTAGTCTTCAAAATTTTCAAAACCTCGAGGTTTTTGGGATAAAAATGAACCTCGAAACCTCAAGGTTTTGGAATCCCTAGTTAGGACAGGTTCTGGGTCAAGATTCCAGTTCGAGATCAATCTGTATTTTTATAAATTTCTATCAAAAATCCATATTTTTCAGTGTTTCAGTAGTATAAAATCATTCAAAAACACTCTTTATTTTCGTTATAGTACTTCAATTTTATATTTTTTTTTAATTTTTAGGCTTCGAGTTGATGACCAAGATCGGAGTAAATTTTCTTTGGAAGACACTCGTAACTTTCCCTCGGCTACTCGAACTATATCTCTCTCTGCCAATCTGATCGATCAACCACCCCTTCCATCATCTGGACAACGAAGTCCAGTGAATAATAATACGAATAAAAGTTCGAAAATTGTTCGAAATGACCCACCAAGTGGAAGACCACCACAGCCACCTTCTTCTGATCGAGTACATGGAAGTAGTGGTGGTGTTGGAGATAATAATGATGATGATCGAGATGTAAAGAATAATTCTGGTGTTCAAGGATCCATTCTGAGGAAGAAAAAGAGTAAAAGAAGGTCCACAGGGGTTGTTAGATATAATGCAGATGTAAGGGTTTTTTTAAAAATAGTAATGGATATGATTCTCTTAAGGGCCCGCGTACATGGACCTAAAGTCTAAATTCTGCCACATGTTATCAAATGACCTTTTTTGGGAGATCTCTTTAAATACTCCACGTAGAGACTTGAAACTTTTTTTATTCTCTCCGTAGACACATTTTACACGGAAATGCGCAATTTAAATTTTATTTTGATAAACATTCAGGTACGATGTAAAAAAAAAGTAAAAAAGATAAGCAAGGTTTTTTTTAAGTACTTGTGACTTGATAATTGAAAAGGTGTTACTGCATTTCCGTGTAAAATGTGTCTACGAAGCTAATAGAAAAAGTTTCAAGCCTCTACGTGGAGTACCCTACTTAAAGAGATTTCTCCAACCGAAATCCCCCAAAAAAGGCCATTTGATAACATGTGGCAGAATTTAACTTTAGGTCCATGTACGCGGGCCCTTAATTATTCGTTTTTTTAATTGAGTTTCATCAAGTAGTTTAGTATAGATATTTATATGATTTGCCAAAATACTAAACTTTTCTTTATTATTTTTTATAAATAGGGAACCGAAGAAAAACAAGAAACTCTGCCCAGTGACTCGGAGGTAAGGATAAGTCAAATATAATTTGACAGATCATAAAATATTTTTTAAATGTTCCATGCTTAGTTAAGCATTAACTATATAACCCATCTTATGACTATAAATACCTACTAAAAATCTTGCTTCTATAAGAACTTGACTTTTACTTGAAATATTTACCTAAATACGAGTAGTACCTATAATTTTGGAGTCAGTAATAGTATATAACTAGGTATCTCTACCTAGTTATATTCTTTATCCATATTTGTAAACTGCTGTAAACTGCTTTTTCGCTATTTTTTGTGATTTAATTTTGCATTTATTTATCATTTCGGAATTTTAAGATTTAGAATTAGAATTTTAGCCTCAATCTTCTCAACTGTAAGTTCATTGAATTTTTTAAAAAATGTCGATTTAAAACCTCGGGTTTGTAGGTTGAGGTATAGAGTGATAGATAGGCGTGTTCATTTCAGTTATATCAGAAGATAAAAAGTGAATAGTTTTTGACTGACTGACTAAAAGAAATGGATGATTTCGTCTATCTTTTAAAGTGAATTCTAAACCTCCTTTTTCTTGATCCTTTTAACTTATGTTTTTCACACAGACTTTCAGACTTATTGAGCGAGCGAAGCGAGCTCTTACTATTCAACTTTGCTTACAATTTGTCCGTCTGTCTGTCTGTTCGCGGCATAACTCGAAAACTACTCTACCGATTTTAACGAAATTTGGTATGAAGGACGCTTACAGGGTCTAGTTGTGCATGCTTGAAAAAAATTCAGATTCCCCCACCCCTTGGGGACCCTTTAAGGGTTCCCCATGTTAATCAAATGGGAAAAATCGAAAATGAGATTTAAGTGGCTTTAGGGGTAATCGATGACGGAGATTCCGAATTTGATATCCATTTAACCAGAAAATTGACTTTTGACCCTGGAAAATGTTATAACTTGATAATTCTTCATCGCTTTGCTCGTCCAATTTATAATCAACTGCTAATGAGCTGTTGATTAAGTCCTAGTATACTTAGATGGGAGTTTTGTCCTTTCGTAGATGTAAATGTAAATGGCCTTACTTGTATAAACTATAAATACATACCATATACCATGTAGATATTATTAAACAAGTAGATATGAATAGTGAATAGGGTTATATTATAGTAAAATAGTGAGAAAAGGAAAGTTTCTTCTTTTTCGGTTTTTTTGTTGTAATTGATCCGAAAATAACCCTTAAGAGCTGAGCAGTCGAGTCTGTTTAGATGAAATTAGATTTTTTTTTTCGGATTTCCTAAAACCTATATAATAAACTATTATAATATAGATATATAGTAAGTAAGTAGTAGTCAATTTAAGTAAGTACTACTACCCATAGGTATTAGTAAGTAGTAGAAATTTTTGGCCAGACAGAGTTTTTTTTTATATTTATCCTATGGATGATAGTTTATAGTAAGAGATAGGTTAGCTGTTGAGTAGAATGGGCCAGATGCTCGAGATCTTTGGAACAAGAAAAGGTAAAAAAAAAGTTGAAAATTTTCGATGGATGTAGTGAATACTATGTCTTTAATAGGCTAATCGAAAGCTCTAAATTGCATAAGAATATCAGCAAGAAAGTCCATGTATATAGACTATGTATATAGCTAAATAGATAATAGATCATAATATGAAGATTTTTAAGAAATATCAGAATTTTGGCCAGAATTTTTAAAATTCGAGAAATTCTGGAAATTTCCATTTTCTTTTTTTTTTATTTTACATTTACTTTGTTTGTTGGTGGAAGAGATTATGTAATGTTCTATTTTTGAATTTGCCCAACCTAGAACCGAGTTATTCAGAAGTAACGCAATAAGTACTATTTTTTTTTAGTAACCATAGGTTTTTAGTAACCCTACCGGTGATAAGCCCAAAAATCCAATTTAAAATCCTATTAAGAAATTTCGAGATATTTGGATTTCGAGCTTGGATTTTGAATAATTTTGCTTCTAAAGTAATCTAAAGTAACCATAGGATAGGTCCCTACCTACAGGTAACAGGATAGGTCCCTACCTCTCATGAGCTCAAAAATCCGCATTTAAAATCCTACTAAAGATAAGAAATTTCCAGATTTTTTGGATTTCGAGCTTTGGACTTTGAAAAATTTTGCATCGAAAGTAATCATAGGTCCCCTACCTGTGAAACTCGAATAATTCCATTTAAAATGTAATAGAAATTTCGAGATTTTTGGGTTTCAATTTTGTATTTTGTAAATATTTTGTTTGGACATTTTGAGTAATTTTGAGTTGATATTTTGGTCATTAATAACTGTTGAATTCATCTCCAACTAAACTAAACTACTGGCTGGTATATATATAATATGTATTATGGTATTTTATGGGACATTTAACATTAGGCACGTGCGAGTTCTGCTCCTTTAGATAGGTACTTTTACTTTATGTAAAAATATAAAATAGTAATAAACAACAGCAAGCAGGGTAAGGGATTTTAGGTTGTTAAAAAATGCCAGTTTAGGTATACCAGCTATAAAATAGGTCTTTTTTCTACCTTATTTTGAGGAATTTTATCATTTTTTTTTTTTTTGCATATCTATGAGTATATTTTTGAATACACTTTCTTAAATAGAACTTAGAAATCTTGATACAAATATTTTTCGTTTTGCTAAATATGCAAAGTAGTTAGAAGTTGGAATCAAATTGCCAAATATCATCGGCATAAAAACTGAAAATTTTCAAGATTTTATGTACCTATTTTACGTAGTAAAAAAAATGTAAAAACTTAAATTAGGTTTTAAAATGGCAATTTAGATTAAAAACCTGGTCCCTTATAATGGTTGTTATTATATCCCTTGACCTGGTCCCTTATAATGAAGTATAAGGTACCTACCTACCTTTTTATTTTTTGTCTATTGGATATTTTCAATCTATTAATTTTTAAATGCCATTAAATGGGAAATTAATGGGCAAAAAATGTACGGGCGGGCGGTGTTCTTTATGGCTCTATAGGAGAAATACATAGGGTACTCATTTTGGCATTAAGTCCCCCTTATACGAGTATCATATTAATTTTATCAATACTTACCTATATCTTATATTTAATATAATTATTTAGGGATCACAGAATTATGCAAAAATTCATTAAGAAAAATGAAAAAAAAAATTCTCGAAAAAAACCTCAAAAATGCGAAATTATTATTCGATTATGTATTTTGATATTACATATATTTGACCTTCATTTTTCATGGATCGTTCAGATCCAAAAGGTCAGAGGTCAAGTAGTACATTACCTTACTATGTTTTAGCACTTTTTAAGACTTTTTTTTCTTTTTTTTTCAAATATTTATTGACATAATATGCCCTTTATGATGATGGTTTTTTTTCTGATCTTTCAACAGGGTAGTTGCTTGAGTATGTATTATATAAAGTATAAGTAGTGAGGCTTATGGGTTTATGTAATATGTATGTATAAGATTAGGTTAGGGTGTAAGTATAGTGTATGGTTATATGGGGATTAGCATGAGTATCTCTTCTGTATTTTGAATTTTGGCACATTTCTTACCAGCTTTTTTTTGGCTCTCACCTAGTGTACATACTGATAGAAGATCACAATAGAATCAAGTACCTATATAGTATAGGTAGGGTATGTATGTATGTATAAAGAGTATTCGGTTATTTTGTCCAAAACTCAGCTTTTTCAATTTCAGAAATTATTGGTCAAAATTATTGCTTAAAAATGAATTTTCCTAATAAGCTTCATTTTCTCTTGTAATTTTGATTTGGGTATACCTACTTATAATTATACAGATAGTAGTATGTATGTACTATAGGTATTAACATGAGTATATATTATATAAGTTTGATTTTGAGGATTGTTTTGACCAAAATGGGCAAAACTATGAGATACTAAATCAAGATATCCAGTATAAATAGCCGTATTTAGTCCAATAATTTAAATTTTCGATAGTATGTATTTGGAATAAATAATTGGGAATTTAACAATAAAAAATGAATATAATAATCCTGTATTTACTATATTTGGAAATTTTCATTTCTGCCGTTTTGGTCAGAAAAAAAAGGTCCTTTTTAGCCAGTCATTTTTGCCAATTTAGTCATTTTTAACCGGCTGATACAGTAGATATATGTGCGAACCTTGCCTTATATTTAGTGGTTATATATCTATAGTTAGGTGGAGGATAAGTTTGGGGATTTTATTTTAGATCTATCTTTGAGTTTGAGATTGAGATTGAGATCCCCAATGGAATCCTCCTACTCGAATATTAGTAGTATAGAGGAGTTTTTTTTTACAGATCTTTTGGTTGAATTTCGGTTTTTTGAAGTCGAGAGGTTGAAAATGTTCTCAGTTTCTAACTTGAATTTCGAAATAGCTTTAGAACACTCACCTTGTACTTGTAATAGTTGTGTAATTCAAAAATTCAAAAATATATACATACCTTGTCTACCTTTGCGAATTTTCTTATTGATGGGATCATTGACTTGAATTCACTCATATTTATTTTATTTGGCAAGAAATAAATCTCTGAAATTTTCTAAAATTCATCTCTATTTCTTCCTATTTTGAATCATTTTTAATTCAGAGAAGCCTTGAGAGAGAGAGAGCTTGTTTTGAAGTTGATATTTTTGGTGTTTATTTTGTTGGTTGTTGTCAAGATTCAAGATGCCTTCGAGGTTGGGCAATTTTACGGAGAGTGTTCGAAGTGCTTGGAAAAGACTTGGAAGGCTCACTGGTGATGCTGTGATCCTTGTTATTAAATGCCTTGGCCCTGTTTAATTTACATTTTAATTTTTTTCTCTTGTATCATTTATACACTCTTTTATTATTGAAAAACTAGTAATTAAGCCCAAAATTCTTTTGGGCTTTTAATTTGACCTTAAAAAAGATTGAAAATTAGAAAAATAACAAAAAAACAAAAAAACACAAAAAAGTGTAAAAAATAATTTGAGTCCAGGTGGATTCGAACCCGCGTCACCCCCTAACAGAAACAGAAAGAACGTCGTTAAGGGAGCGCCTTAACCATGGCACCAATCAGGCGAAGTGAAAAGTAGGATAAGAAAAGAACTATATAAGTATTACCTTAGAAATCGAAAAGAGAAAGGGAAATCTGAGCGTGACACATAGAGATTCTGTTTTTTCATTAAAGGATGTCTTCTTATTATACACCATCATATAATCCTTCTAATGGTGGTGGTGGAGATGGTGGTGCAAGTAGACGTTATCCTACAAATTCAAATTATTATCACCAAGCAAGTAGATATATTCCGAATAATAACAGCTCGTATCACCATCAAGTATCAAAATATCCGGCTAGTACTAGTTATGATTATTCTAATTATGATCATAATATCCGGTCACCAGCAAGTCAGTATAATTATACACCAAATTCTTCTTCAAGTTATTCTTCAGGTGGTGGAGGAAAAAGCTTTTTTTCATTTTCTTTACCGAGGGTGAAGAAAAATAATTCTCCATCAAGTAATGTTAGTAGTACTAATATTGGAAGATCCTCTTCATTTAATCGAGGTGATCGAAGTGATCGAAGTACTACTAATAATACATCAAGTTCATATACACCACCTTCATATTATTCGATATCTTCTTCTGGAGGTGGTGGAGGTCAGCAGTATATTCATTATCCTTTCAATTCTACTGCTAGTGGATCATCATCTATTCCACTGAGTATTGTCAATAAATATCATATATCGAATTTGAGTCATAATAAAAATAATTCTTCAGCTTCAACAACAGTAACGAGGCCATTTTCGACTTATTCTGGATCTGGATCAACTTCTTCACCATCTAGAAGAAATAGTTCATCTAATTTAAATTCTAGTACTACTGGTAGTAATAATAATAATTCAAATTATTCCTCTGCATCTTATCAAGACTATTCAAATTCCTCAAATAATTCACATTACTATCCTCATCATCAACAACACCAGCAGGATTATGGTGGTGGTGGTGGTCGAAGGGGATCATCTCCAGAAATTATTAATATCTCGGCCTCAAAATCTCACCTGAGGATCAAGAAAAAGACTGAGACTACTAACCAGGTAGATTGAAATCTTGGACCAAAAACTACTCCATCTCATTATATTCGAATGGAAATTATAATCAATATTAATATTTTTGACCTACGTGGATAGATACTGACAATAAAAGGTCAAAAATGAAATTCTAAAACCGTTACTTTATTAGTCAGGGTTTAGTCATTCGTTTTTATAATGCATTACAAGATGTGAGTGTGAGATACATGGTTGATATCTCAGGGTAATATGAGAGAAATGTTTAGATCTGTCATTTATTAAAGAGACTTGGATATGAATGACTCATTGGCTCGATAGCCAGCACATTGGCTTTAGACGTGGCTATTAGGGGAATGGAGTGCGAGGGTTCGATTCCCGGATGAGTTTACATTTTTGTCCAAGTTCTCACAAAGTATAGGGAATAACATTTCATTTGACTTTTTATAGGGCAGTAGCTATCCGCATTGTCCACAAAATGTTGATTTTGACCTCAACTTTGCGGATAGCCTACTGAACTAAAAAGGTCAAATGAAATGTTATCCCTTATGCTTGTAATACACTATAAATATGTATGACTAAATCTTGACTAACTAATAATGGTTTTACCATTTCATTTGACCTTTATAGGTCAGTATCTATTCACATTGTCCAAAAGATACTATAGATACTGACCTCAAAAGGTCAAATAAAATGTCATTCCATATGCTTGTAATACATTAGAAATACAAATGACTAAATCCTGACTAAAAAGTAACGGTTTTAACATTTCATCTGATCTTTTAAGATCAGTATCTATCCTCATTGGCCAAAAGATACTATAGATACTGACCTTAAAAGGTCAAATGAATAGTCATTCCATATGCTTGTAATACATTAGAAATACAAATGACTAAATCCTGACTAAAAAAGTAACGGTTTTAGCATTTCATTTGACCTTTATAGGGCAGTATCTATCTATCCACGTAGTGTCAAAATATTTTGTGCCAAAAATGTTAATTTCCATTCGAATATAATGAGATGGAGTAGTTTTTGGTCCAAGATTTCAATTT
This sequence comes from Nanhermannia cf. coronata Gr-Ori-00579, assembly GCA_034699045.1. Lineage (NCBI taxonomy): Eukaryota > Metazoa > Arthropoda > Arachnida > Sarcoptiformes > Nanhermanniidae > Nanhermannia > Nanhermannia cf. coronata Gr-Ori-00579. Next base: position 7,702 of record JAQIXA010002478.1, on the reverse strand, counting down.
ACCTGGTTAGAATATTTATGAGCCACAGAAAAAGACATTTATGATGCCGATACCTCCAGCAAGATACAACCGTAGGGGTACTAAATGTGATGATGAGGATTTTGAGAAAAATTCGAGATTATCAGCGATTAAAAAGAGACTTTCGACGAGCCTCAACTCTCTCGTAACCTCGATAGCATCCTTATCACCTTCGAAGAGGTCATTTTCATCTTCGAAATTTTCGACTCAGAGTATTAGCTCTGATATTGGTGGTGTAGATTCAGCTTCTCATGGTGATGGTGGTGTTAAAGTAGTTCAAATCATAGGTTCAATAGGTGTTGGTGCAGGTGTTGGTCCTGATAGTACAGATAAAGAGGATTTTGATAGTTTTGACAATTATTGTACTAGTTCTGGAGAGTCTGGTGAGTCTGACATTTGTGGAGGTGAAAGCTCTGTAAGTCCAAGTCTCCTGAGTTGATGATCTTTAAAATAAATAAATAAAGAAAAATGATGGTGGTTACATTATTTATTAGATACAAGGTGTTTCAGAAGTAGATGGCTAAAATATTTAGGCTTTAATATAGTTATAGACCTTGTAGGGTTTTTAAACCCAGTAAGATATACAATTAGAGAGGAAATTACACAGAGATCACGAATTTGGAAGCATTTTGATGCTAAGATGTACAGGTATAAAGTTATACAGGGTCAATCAACTCAAGACATATCATGGGAGAAATATTTAAAAAGACCAAAATTGCTCCAAAAAGGTTTAAAATATCAAATTTTCGCGTTTTAAGCCTTGAAATCACAAATTTTGTCATAAATTTAAATTCTTTTAGACCAATTTTGGCCTTTTTTAATTTTTCTCCCATGCTGTCTTGAGTTTATTGACCCATAACTTTTGACCTTTTAGTCTTAGAATTAGCATCAAAAGGTTTAGAGATTCATAATCTCTGTTAAAGAAAAATTTCCAAAAATTTCCAAATATGTATGACTAACCGAAATTTCTAATAGATTGTGTATCTTACTGGGTTCAAAAATCCTACAAGGTCTATCTATACCATATTAAAGCCTAAATATTTTGGCCAAATACTTTTGGAACACCCTGTACATCCATAGAATTGTAGAATTCCTCGACTATTTAGGTATAATATAATATATACAATAGGATTACGAGAGAGAAGAATTTCCTTATTGCTTTTATTGCTAAATACTTTTACTCTCTCTGTATACCTACCTATATTACTTGTAAGATACTATAGAGCTTAATATGACTACTTTAACCTAAATACTTCTGCTTTTTCTTTATTATGCTTGAGTTGATCTTTCTGAAACCTTTGGACCATGTTAAATGCCATTTGAATTTAAATTTTTATTTAAATATTTATTTTTTGTGTTTTTTTTTAACATGTGTAAAGGGAGGTTCAGGTCGGAGTAGTGTGCTCTCGGGAGAATCAGATCAGACTGGAACTGACTTGTCCTCGAAGAATGAGAATGGAGTTACACCCAATAAAATTAACTATAGAAAGGTATGTATATTTTGAATAATTTTATGGATTTTTTATAATGGATTTTTATCAAAATGTCTATTTTTTTGTTTTTTTTTTTACTTAGCTTTATGAAGAAATCTTAAAAGAGAATCATTTACTAAAGACTCGTCTAGCTCGAAGTGAGGAAGAAATTTTAGATCTGAAACTCAAGATGGATAAATTTACTGCTGTAAGTACCTATCTTTGCTTAAAATTAGTAAAATATGAGCAAAATATGGAAATTTTTTGTATATTTTTATGAAAATCTTGAATTTTAATCTAAATCTGATCAAATTTTATGGATATTTTTTGTAAATTTCTATCGAAATTTCGAGGTAATGATGATAAGTAATTGACTGAGTTTTAAATTATTTTTTTTGCAGACCCCTCGAATTGCTCTAGATGATTCTGAGACTGCTAAAAAAGAGAAAAGAGCTCTAGAAAGAAAACTTTCAGAAATGGAGGAAGAATTAAAGGTAAAATTGACTTTTTATATTACTGAGATTATTTATGATTTTTTATGATTATTTTTATGGATATTCTAATAATGGTTATTTGAGAAATAGGGTTTATTTTAATCGATTGATTGTATAATTATTGTGTAAAAAAAGCTACTACAAAAATTGAAATTGGAGAGTGAGAAGTTGAAGGCGGAGAATCGAGCTCTCACTCGAGTTGTCTCCAAACTGAGCAACAATTCAAGTTCTACGACAACACCCAGAGGATCTGGTGGTGGTGGCCTTTAAAAAAATATGACCTTTTTTTATTTTGGTATTTCATTTTTGAAAATACTAGATGTTGTTTTTTTTTTTTTGTATTCATTTTTTTCATTACTAACCTAACATACTAGATAGTCTACCCGGTTATTTAGAATTAACGCAAAGAGTAGGTACTATTTTTTAGTAACTAATATAGGTAAGGGAGGGACCTGTGATGAGCTCAAAAATTTCATTTAAAATTCTATTGAAATTTCGAGATTTTTGAATTTCGAGCTTGGACTTTGAAAAATTTTGCTTCTAAAGTAATCTAAAAGTAACCATAGGATAGGTCCCTACCTCTGCAAAAAAAATTTCAAAGTCCAAGCTGGAAATCCAAAAATCCAGAAATTTCAATAGGGATTTTAAATGGGATTTTTGAGCTGATCAAAGGTAGGGACCTATCCTATGGTTACTTTAGATTACTTTAGAACCAAAAATTTTCAAAGTTCAAGCTCGAAATCCAAAAATCTGGAAATTTCAATAGGGATTTTAAATGGGATTTTTGAGCTCATCAGAGGTTACTAAACCTTACCGATGGTTACTAAAAAATAGTACTGTTTGCGTTAATTCTGAATAACTCTGTACCTATCTATATTCTCTAAATTCAGCTATGAAAAACCAAAATCAGCCTCTATATTTTCTTTTAAAAAAAATTAGGTTGAATTAGGTTTTTCTAATATGTATCTGAATTGAATTTGAATAGGCTTAAAATATTCGTGTTTTTTTGTGTATTGTTAAACTGGATTGATTTTTTATTTTTTATTTTTTTTTTATTTGCGGATTTGATAAAATGTATGTTGATCTTTTGTATAGTTTGAGGCAATTTACATTTTTGGCTAACTTTTTTTTTGCATTTTGGCAATACTATTTTAAGATTTATAAACTTCCTCTGACATTGATTTACTTAGCAAAAATGCACTGCTAATCTTAGAGAGTTTAAGATTTTTTTTAGAATAAGAATTGTGTGCTGTCTAGGCCATTATTGTGCGAGCGAAGCGAGCACCTACTATTCAACTTTGCTTGCACTTTGTCCGTCTGTATATTTGTCTGTCTGTCTGTCTGTCGAGAGGATAACTCGAGAACTACTGGACCGATCTTAACCAAACTTGGCATGGAGGACCCCCGTAGGGTGAGGGTGTGCCATTTCGACAAAAAACCCAGGTGGCCCCACCCCTTGCGGTGCTGCCGACCCTTTAAGGAACCGAAATTTTTTTTATTTGATATAAAAGTTCCCCATGGCTTGAAATGCAAAGATATATGGTCCCTGGGTCCATGCGGTCCCCCGGAACCGCAAAATTTTTTATGGGCTTTAATCAACTCACTAGAAGTTGATTATTAAGATTAAGTGTGCGAGCAAAGCTATGAAATGTTATTTTTATCAAATAAAAAAATTTGCGGTTCCGGTGGACCCTTATTAAAGGGTCGGCAGCACCGCAAGGGGTGGGGCCACCTGGGTTTTTTGTCGAAATGATACACCCACACCCTATGGGGGTCCTTCATGCCAAGTTTGGTCCAAATCGGTCTAGTAATTCTCTAGTTATCCTCTCGACAAACAGACAGACCGACAAAGTGCAAGCAAAGTTGAATAGTAGGTGCTCGCTTCGCTCACACAATTATATATTATGGGTTTTTTTTAAACATGTTTTTTTTACTACTAATTTTGTGGATTTTTATAAAAACTAGTATTGGATTTCTATAATGTTTTTTAACATAATTTTTGTTTATTTTTTTCGTAGGAAATTCGTCATATGAGATTGGAGAATCAAAAGCTGAGGGATGAGAATGGTGCACTGATTCGAGTCATTAGTAAACTATCAAAATAAATAAAAAAAAACTGATTTTTTTTAACCTTAAATCCTATCTACTATGCCTAAAAAACAAAAAAACTATAATAACAAGTAAGTACTACATAAATATACGTAAAAGAAACAAAAAAACCGATGAAATTTAACCACTACATACCTCAAAAATAGCAAAGACAAGACATAATTTAATTTAAATTTTTTTTGATATAGATAGATAGGTATAAGATAAGTATTTTTAATTTTCCTAAGAACTACACATATTTTAATTTTTAATTGTTACATTAATTAAGTTAGATAATATATAGATGTTATTAGTGTCTGAATAATTTAGTTAAAATAAAACGCAAATAATTATAATTATAATTATTAGGATACTTTTATATTCAATCCAATCACATTTTTAGTTAGTTATGTAGACTGTTGTTAATTGTAGATATTTTTGATCAAGTTTAGAAAATATAAGTAAGATTATATTTAAGTCAAATTGTTAAATACTAAAATGGATAATTTTTTTTGTGAATAATTATATATTACTGCAATTTACCTATACTTGTGTGTGTATTTAAAGACATTTTAAGGATTCTATAATGATTTTTATCCCCATTTAACTCGTGTTATTAGCATATTATATACAGAGTTATTCAGAAGTAACGCAAACAGTACTATTTTTGAGCAATCATAGGTAAGGGAGGGACCTGTCATGGATCAAAAATCCCATTTAAAATCATATTGAAATTTCAAGAATTTTGGATTTCGAGCTTGGATTTTGAAATATTTTGCTTCGAAAGTAATCTAAAGTAACCATAGGATAGTTCCCTACCTGTGAAACCTTGGTTACTTTAGGTTACTTTAGATGCAAAATTATTCAAAGCCCAAGCTCGAAATTCTAAAAATCTGGAAATTTTTTAATGGGATTTTAAATGGGGATTTTTGAGCTCATGAGAGGTAGGGGAGCTATCCTATGGTTACTTTAGGTTACTTTAGAAGCAAAATATTTCAAAATCCAAGCTCGAAATCTCGAAATTTCAAATAGGATTTTAAATGGGATTTTTGAACTGTCATGATTGCTAAAAATTAGTACTGTTTACGTTACTTCTGAATAACCCGGTATATAAGATATACCTAGATACTTTCCTTATACATTTATAAGAAAAAACTAACTAACTAGTATTATTTATATTAGAGCAGAGGATTACAATACTTTTAGTTTTGGCTGAGTCGTTTTTATCTTTAAAACTTTTAATTTTTAACCGAAATTTCTATATTTAAAATGTGTATTAATAGACTTGGTTTTAGAGAGCCGTTTTTTAATATACCTAGTATATAATATATATGTATGTTAATTTGGCTTTTGTGATAATTATTATTATTAGTACATAGTAGGTTATGTATTTAAATACTATTTTAGTTAGGTTAGGTTAGCCAAGTTAAGGGTTAGGTTAAAAGTCCTTAAAAAAAGTGTATTTTTTTTGTATTACTATAGTACTTTAGACTAGATATTATTATGTATCTCTTCGCAATTTTGAGTAACTAATTAAAATTAATAATAATCAATATATTTAGTACCTATATATATTATTAAGGTTATATAGTATATGTTTTAAGAGGTTTAATAATGCAAAATAATACTTAAGTATAGTTAGTTAGCAAAAAAAGAGACATAATAGATCTATATATACTTGGTAATAATATGTATTTTAGGTAAGTATTTGTACTTTATGTAATTGTGTTTTATTTTTATCATTTTTTAAAATGTAAACTTGAGCTTGAACAACTATTTTAGCCCTCTCTGATATATACAGGGTGTTTTATAATTGAGTGGACCTACTTTGAATGTGAATATCTCAAAGACTATCGGCCCGATTTCCAACATATACATCTCATTCGATAGAGGTTGAACAAACATACATATTATATATTATATGTCATAGTCTAAGAATGCTAATTACTGCGCTAGGGTTATTTTGCGAAAAACCGTTTCCTTGTGTAATTTCCAAAATTATCAAAAACTTTGATTTTTTGAAGAAAAAAAATTTGCAAGCGCTCTAAATTTTGATAGCGTTGAGATAGAAGCCTCTATTTGGTGTCAAAATGTTATAAAATTATTAAACTTTATGATTACAAGGCCTTGACAATTTAAACACTTCAATCACTCTATTTTTAGCGCCATATTTGAAAAAAGAGCCATTTTTCTAAAAATAATTCTATCTCAATATTTAGCATAATTTGACAATGAGATATAATATATAAAATCTAAGTTTGTTCAACCTCAATCGAATGGGATGTATATAGTGGAAATCGGGCTGATGGTTTTTGAGTTATTCACAGTCAAAGTAGGTCCAGTCATTTAATGAAAACCCTGTATATATAAACCTATCTATTTTTATAATAAATACAGAGATAGTATAATATTAATAGAGCAGCAGAGTCTTATATATATATATATATATATATATATTATTTATAAATAGATAGATAGATAATTGTGAAAATTGGAATAAAAATAGTTATAGTTAATAAAAGTATTTAAATATAAATAGTTAAATAGTTTAGTGTGGTCGATCGATCGTCTCGATTCAGATCCTTGGTTTGTACGCGCTCGCCGTCGCCGCCGCCGCCGTCGTGTTTGACTTTGAAAATGAGCTCAAATCCTCCACCATGACCACCAATTCCTCCAACACTTCATGTTGCTGCTGTGGAGGATGAGGATATGGTGGTTGTGGTTGTGGTTGTGGTGAAGGATCTTGTTGATCTTGGTTGAGGGTTGATGGTTGCGAGGGTGGTTGAGGGCCCGAGTTTTGTTGTTGTTGTGAGTTGTTGTTGGGTGGTGCTGAGGATGATGAGGAGGATGCGGGTGAGTTGGCCCCACTACTCGAGTTCTGTGGGCTGGACTGTTGCTGCTGATGCTGCTGATTGTTGTTGTTCCCGTTCTCCTTGTTCTTCTTCTTTGAGGAAGTTCGACGGATGAGACGACGTTCCTTCAAAGAAGAGGTCGAAGAAGAAGAACTGCAACCAACTCCACCTAACCAACCGAAGAAAAATAATAATAATAAGAAATTAATACATAGGTAATAATAAGATTTTGAAAATTTTGAGACCTACGCTATCTATCTATCTATCTATCTATCTATCTATCTATCTATCTATTAGGCCGAAGATAATGAAGAATGATCAAACAATCAAAAATTCTGAATTCTTTTGGTTAATAGACGACATTTGGAATTTGATCAGTTGAGAGAGATCGAAGAAAATAGTTTAAATTGAACGGAGAAGTGAAGTTAGCCCCTCCCTCGTCTTTCAGCCCCTAGAAAAATCTTAGAAAAATCTCAGAAAAATCTCGAAAAATCTCAGAAAAATCTCGAAAAATCTCTGTCCATTGCTGCTCAAATCAAGATAGCCCCTCAATCAGATAGTAATAGTTACGATATTTTAACATGTTAAATGGATCTTGAATTCCGGAGATACCATAGTTGATCACTTTTAAAGGTCAAATATAATCCTAATTTAAAAATATCCAGTGATTATAATTGGTCAAATTGGAATTCAGAATCAATATCGTCGTATTAGTATCTTGATTTAGGGGGGGCTAAGATTTGGCAGAAATGAACTGAGGAGGGGGGGGGCTGAGATT
>JAQIXA010002477.1:0-17749 GCA_034699045.1 Nanhermannia cf. coronata Gr-Ori-00579 | reverse complement strand
GATAAGTAGGAGATTTGTAAATATTTTTAGGCTTCGATTTAATCTCATTCCTATTTTGAACGAATTTACCCCTAGATATTTTTATTTTAGGTTAGGTCAGGTTAGGATTTTTAAAAATTTTGAGTTAATTTCATACAAGGCCCATTACAGAGGTAGAGTTTTACCAAAAATATAAGGGAAAATTCAACTACAATAAGAGTAGGCATAAGATTAAATCGGAGTCTAGCTATTTAAACCTCATTTTTGAATTTTTTCTCGATCTGATTAACATGATAATGATTTCCATATATTACCCCAAACGATGTGGTAATCTGAATTTTTGTCGAACAGGCACAACTAGACCCTTTAAGGATCCTTCATGCCAAGCTTAGTTAAAAAAGTCCAATAGTTTTTCGAGTAATCAAACGGACAACGTGAAGGTAAAGTTGGCTAAAATTTTGGCAATTTAGAAAAAAAATGTTTTTTTACCTTAATTTATCAAGTGCTGAGATGATAAAGTCTAAATAAACTAAAAGTAAAATCATAAAAGTTGACCCACTACAAAACCCGAAATCAATATTGACAAATTCCCAAATGAGACAAATGGTGAATGTGATTGGATTTTGAAATTTTGAAGGCAATACAGAATAAGCCCATTGTTTTTTTGTAGGAGCCAATATGAAAATCATAATGTAAGTAAATGTACAAATTACATTCAAACCATAAATAAAAAATGAAATTTGATATTTTAAACCAAAGTATTTTTTCCAGCCGACACTTTCTTTGGAGCAAATTTCAGATTTTTTTGAAAAGATTGCTAAAAATATATTGAAAAGTTTAAATTAAGAATAGTTTGGATATATTTTAAAAAAACACCATCTTTTCTAATGATTCACTGATAGCTATTTTGATATGATATGAAATGTTTATGTCTATATGAAGAGATACGGAGTAGTTAAGTATTTAAGTAGGGTATCCCTAAAGTTTCTTACCATTAGTAGATTTTTTAACGAAATATTATTTAAAATTGACTTACATTTTTGGTCAATTTCAATCAACCCATTTTGAAATAAAATAAGATAATTTAATTCTTTACTAATGAATATGTAAAAAAGCTGAGGAATTGACCATCCAAAAGTCCATATGAAAACTAGTGGATTTTCTTTTAATTTGGAGTTTTCATTCAAAATTTGAAAACTTCTAACAAATAAAAATCCAACAATGATCATATTACAAATTGAAATAAATTTCCAAATGGGTAGTTTATAAGCCTTTGAATGATTTTGGATACAACCGGATACCCTATCATTATTTGCAAATGGTAGAAATGAAATTTTGGAATAAAATGCAAAAAATTTGCTCAAAATTTTTATAGCCTCAGGGTCGAGAAGCATTTTGGTCAAAGCCCTCAAATAAGTAAGCATTTACTTAGGTTTTAGGTGCAAAGTACAGATACTCGCTTGATTATGTATCCAAGAAATTCCTAAATATAATCGAGATAATTATCTAATCTAATAATAAAAAATATCCAATTAACTATTATTTAAGTTTCTATTAATGTAATTAAGTTATCATTTATTCCATAAAAAATTGATATTATAGAATACATAAGTAATATTTTATTTTTTTAAGCCAATACAATGTTCAAATATACTGTAAATGTACACTTTATAACGTTTGTATTGTGATTATTATGATTATTACAATTAATTTAATTACAGATATAATTATTTATATAACAAGAACAATGACAATATTCCCAATTATTTCTGCAAAAAGGTTGAAAAATGTATTCGGTTTAACCATATAAAATGACCCGAAGGAAACTCCAAAAACTTTTTTTGAATTCTTCACTTTTTGACAAAAGTTTCCTTTAAAATTCTCAAATTGTCTGCTTTTGATAATTTGATTTGACAATTTGTAAACTTGGCCTAATTTGTAGAAAAATATGAATATGAAAACAAGGCAATTTCCCCCACAACTTAGGCAAATAAAAATATTCAAATATGATAAGGTTTGATGGAATTTGAGGAAAAAACTCAGAGAAAATGCAATAAAAATGACAAAAAGAAGTTTTAAAGGAAAGAAATAATATTGAGCAAAACATTTGTAGAAATTAATGTTCAAAATTTCTAAAATTGTCAACTTTTTGATGAGTTCTTTAAAATTTTGATTTTGATTAAATTCCAACCTGTAAAATGTAATGGACTTGTAATTAATATTTAGTTAATATCTCGTTATGTATAAAAGCTTTTCAAAATATTGTTTTTAATTAACGGAGGACCATTTTTAGTGTAGGACAAGGTCAGCCATGAGTCAAATGTCGAGATTACCATGACCTGTCTTTAACATACTGATACTCACTATGTGATTTGATTTCGTGGATCAAAATCACTATATCACATTATATTAAATGTAAAATTGAATCAAAATTAGCATTTTGAGCAAAATATTTTGGCCAAAGACGATGCCTCCTTACCTAAAATGTCAAATGAACATGTAACATTTTATTTCTTATGATTGCAATGTATTAGAAATACACATGACTATAAATCCCTAACAAAGTAAAGGCTTTTTCAATGTATTACATGTATGGGGGAAATCATTTTAGACTGACCTTTAAGGCAATTAGTTATCGCAATTGTATCAGCTAAAAAATTTTAATCAAAAATGTTTATTTTGATCTCAATTTTTCATATATCTAATATAACGAGATCGAGTAAGTTTTGATCATGCGAAATCAATTTACTTTCAGTACATCTTGGAGTTTTTTTGTCAATAAAAAAGGCCTTAAAAACTACAGTTCTAATGATTATATCTGGGACTTATAAGAGTGACCGACACCAAAAAAAAGATCCATTGTATTTTTTTACCTTAATTTATCAAGTGCTGAGATGATAAAGTCTAAATAAACTAAAAATAAAATCATAAAAATTGATCCACTACAAAATCCGAAATCAACGTTTACAAATTCCCAAATGAGACAAATGGTGAATGTGACGGGATTTTGAAATTTTGAGGGTAATATTGAATAGAGCCATTGCTTTTGTGTAGGAGCTATAATGAAGATTGTAATCCAGGTGAATATACAAATTATATTCAATCCATAAATAAAAAACAAAATTTGATATTTTAAACCAAGATATTTTTTCCAGCCGACAATATCTCTGGAGCAAATTTCAGATTTCTTTGAAAAGATTGCTAAAAAAAACATTGAAAAGTATAAATTAAGAATAGTTTGGACATGTTTTCGTCCTAAAATTTTATGTCTAGTCTATATGTTTATGAGACACCTAACTCAGCTAAGATATTCTCAAGCAATTTTCAGGTTAAAATGACTACTGGATCATCAAAATTTAGTTAGTCAATATTTCAAAAAAAGCTTCTAAACTATTCTTATATCCTAGCTAAACTATCCCTAATCTACTCTACCCTAAAGTTTCTTGAATGAAATATATTTAAAATTGACTTACATTTTTGGTCAATTTCAATCAACCCATTTTGAAATAAAATAAGATAATTTAATTCTTTTCTAATAAATATGTAATAAGGTTGAGGAATAAGCCAACCAAAAGTCCATATGAAAACTAGAGGATTTTGTTTTATTTCGGAGTTTTCATTCAAAATCTGAAAACTTCTAAAAATTAAAAATCCCACAACGATCCTATTACAAGTTGAAATAAATTTCCAAATGGGTAGTTTATAAGCCTTTGAATGATTTTGGATACAACCAGGCACCCTATCATTATTTGCAAATGGTAGAAATGAAATTTTTGAATAAAATGCAAAAAATTTGCTCAAAATTTCTATAGCCTCAGGATCCAGAAGCATTTTTCTAATACAGCACCAGGTATTTCAATATATTTCTAAAATGTTGATCCATTAATATTCTCGTAACTAAACTATTAACCTTATATAGCTGCTTGTATCCAAAATTTAATTATGCAATAAAAGCCTAAAATAAAAAAAACAACAATTATCTTATCTGGGACTAAGGTTCTATTAATTTAATTACTACCTACCATTATTTTAAATTGATAGGTTAGGTAAAATTTTAATTGAACTAGGTATATTTCTATTAGCATAAAGTAAAGTATATTATTTTGTTTCAATTGATTAGATTAAGTCAGGTTAGGTCAGGTCAAAATATAACGTTAATAGTTTAGTTATAGCTGTAATCAGTTATTACTTATCATTATCAATATAGGTACTATATAATACTAACCTAACCTATACCTATATATATGCCCAAAGCAAAGTGCAAAGTAATAAAGTAATTCCATTCCATTCCATTTGAGAAACTTGAAAAATGTTCATGTTTACAAAAACTTTACCTTTTATTGATAATTTAATTTAAGTGAAAATGCTTGATTTATATTCTAAATTCCATACAGAATACAGATACATACATAAAACACTAAAGAGATCAATTAAGGAACACGAACTTTAAAAAAAATTAAAAATTCTAATATACTATACTAATAATTCTAATTATTATAGATTGGTTTTTTTCTTTTTTCTTTTTTCAATCTTAAAACTTAAGCCAGAGCAAACAGAAGCAGGAATTTGTAGATCTTCGTGATTCGTATTTTTTAGCATTTTAATACAGGTATTCCTTTTCTTTCATTAATGATTCATTTTGCATAAAAAAAGTTGAGTTCCTATTAAAGTATGATTTTTGTGAGTCGAGACATTTCTAAATCTAAAAGTAATACTATTTTAGATTTTAGATTAGCTACCATTTAGCTGGTTTAGACCAATCTCTGGGAGTCCAATGCAAAAAATTCGAATCAATTCTTAAACATTTCGAAGTCTTTTCGTGATTTTTGATCATCTCTTTTGTCAAGACTAACACAAATCCCCTCTTATAATAAGTTATCACACCTAAGTTTTGCAAAGTTGAGATAACATCATCCTTTTTCATTGATGTAATTTCACATAATTCACTAAACAAATAATTCATTATTAATTATACATACAGTCTAGTTTAGAGTTGAAAAAATTACATAGGTAATTAGTAAAAAAAAATATTACTTGATAGTAATTTGTGGTCTGTCAGACTCAGCAGATTTTGTCTCGACCAAAATTGATAAAACAGTTTGAGCCCAATAGCTACGATATGACAATAATCCCAAATCGGATAGTGGTTTTTCTAAATAATAATATATAGAAAATTACATAATGTCGAAACGGAAGTAAAAATTGCCTAATTTATACTAAACAAAATTTTAACGAACCTGGTGAACCTAATTTTCCTTCGACTTTGCTCAATTCATAACCTTTTTTTTATAAACAAAACGCAAATTAACAATTAATTAATTGGTACATAAAAACTTAATATTTCGGGTACACGAATGAAATTAAATATTAGCAAAGTATTAATTAATCTTACTGAATTCTATCAATAATTTTCCGTATCCCTTTTTCTGGTAAGGTGGTAAGGTTAATATACAAGCAAGGTTGTAGTCTTCCCTATAAAAATATAAAATAATAAGCAGTTATGCCAAGGAAAAATTTATCAAATCTTACTTAGATTCTTTAGCTTTACTAAAATATCCAATCAAATGGAAGCCTCGGAGATCATGCTGGGCCATGACATAGAACATAAAAGGATCGGTGTCATAATACCTACATTGAAAAGCAAAAAAAAATATCGGTTAAAATCTCATAAAATTTTAAATTGTAATTATAGGTGATGTAAAATAAATGTCTAATGTCTTACAAAGTCTTGTGGTCGAGAAATAATTTGGAGAGTAAACATAAATTTTGTGCGTATGGTTTATTCTTTCTACCATCTATTTCAAAGAATGAAAGTGATTCTTTTCGATAAATTTCATTTCCTGGTGGATGGCGAAGTTTACATTTTGATAAATGTCTTTCTAAACATTTTACTGATTTACGATATCTTAAACAGAATTCACAAATGTATATGCAAGGTAGGGCCGCTAATTCCTAAATAAAAGAAAAAATTATTTAAACTTCGAAGTCGAAATTGTTAAGATTTCTAATATTATGTAGCTTGTAGTTAATTGCAATTAAAGTAAGTAGAATTCTACTTACTTTACTTGCAAGTGCACTGTGCATTTAAATAATTTTACTAACCTGAGGATACGGAGAAAAATACCAAGGTTTTATCCTATGCTTCCCCAATTCTATCATTTCTACATTTTTCATGCGAGTAATTGCATTATTAGCAGAATGAGCAAGTAAACTTCCTGTAGATTGTGGAGTGTTAGGGCAAATTTCGGGTTCATCCTTTTTCGAACAATTAAAAAATAAATAGAAAAGTTACTATTTAAAATAATTATTAGACATTAAATTAGATTTGCAACAACTTGTACTCTATTTTTTTTTTTACTAATTCTTGTATAAGGCACTTACAATCGAAACAGAAGATAAGGGGGTCGATACTTGCAATTCTTCTAATCTCTTCTTTTTCTTTTTTAATATTTGAGCAGGAGATAAAGATGCAATATTAAAAGGAGCAATATCATTAGCAAGTCCACCAAGTGTTGGTGAAGAAGGTCTAGAAGATTGAATATTTTTTGGAAAAAATACTCTAGTTTGATCCACTCTGTCTTCGCTGACCCATTGGTCCAATCTTTTGTTAACTAGAAAAAAATCGTCAAACTGTTAACCTTAAACCTTGTCTCGTATTTTAGAAATTTAGAATTATAAATAATAAAACTTACACTCTAAGAAATGTATATAAAAGTATCTTAAGGTGTCAACTTCTTTAACACTCAGGACCTCAGCCATTTCTAACAAAAATAAACCCAATTAAAAATTAAAATCATAGCAAATTATCAGGAAACTGGAACTTAACTGATACAATTGGCTTAAAAAACTTACGATTTTCTGTCCCATTCTTCATTAAGACGGGCAGGCGGCATCCTTCTGTGATACTTAACTGTAAATTAAAATATCAAAATGTCAAAATTATAATTTACATATATATCTATTATCTATGTAAATGACCCATTCTTATACTTAGAGACACCTTCTTTAATGGAAGAAGCGAGCTTTCCATTCATTTTAAGTGAATAACTTAGCTTAGTTATTATTATAAATTAGTGTGGGTTGTTACACCCTGGACATTTCAAAAGCGAAAGCTTTTAATAGAGTTCTTAACTGATCTTAATTGCTCTAGTAGTGGTCCAGTATAAAAATATAATAGTCCACTTTATCACCTCAAATCTAACTAAAGCTTCAGCAATCGTAACCCCTTCAATTCAGTCACAGGAACCGTGTGTGGCTCACTCGAGTGGTGCCTAGTTCACATACGGATCAAAATGTAACAATTTTATTCAAAGGTCGATTCGCGACCTTGTGGAGATTGTAGGTTCGACTGTCGACTGGTGTAGGGTTTTGCAGTACACCTTTCGTTTGTATTTGTATCTACCTTATTTTTTGAATTTAATTTTTTGACCTTTGACCTTTGGGATCAGTGACTTAGGCAGGCTATCTTGTAGTTCTCGTTGAGGTCTCCTTCTTCTAATGATGTGTGAGATTAAGCTCTAGCTTTTTTAGAAGCTGATTTATTAATTTTTTAAGCTTTGACCTTTGACCTGTAATCGAGAATGGATCAACAGCATAAAAAACACATTTGGCTATCTAAAATTTCCCAGTTGTGGTTGTGGAGTGTGAATTCGGAATCTCACCCGCATTTACTATCTAAATTGAAGCCAAAATTCGGTTTATCAGGGCTGAATTAGAACTCTACATAAAATGAATAATAATAGACCATGCATGACCTAATTTGATCATAAGCCATACCATAATTATAATTACATCTCGCTTAAGGAAGTGGCCAAAATATCAATGTAAAAACCTGACTTGAGTGGTGGTCCAAAAATGGGTCATAAAGGTTAATTTTAATAAGACAAACTTACAATTGATTCACAGGAGATCTCCTCGTAGTAGTCCTCATACATTTTTCGCTCCATTTTGTCCAGCAATTTGTGGCCAAAAAACCGAGATTTTATGTCCTTAAACCCAACCGGATTCAATTCAATTTAAATGCCTATATTTTGAGCGAGCATCTAATCTAAAATTTAATCCGGTCCGGGATCGGGATCGAGTTTCGATTTCGAGATCTTATAGAGAGCACAGCAGCAGTGCTATGACAGCACAGCAAAAGCAATATAGCAAAAGCCAAGCAAGAAATGCATAATACGCAATACGCTTTTGGACAATATTTGATGCATAAAATAGTTCAATTCTTTGTCTAAAGTTATTTTTTTGTCTAATCTTGTGTAATATGAAACTTGCTTTCTTTTTTATCTTTATCTTTTATCTTTATCCTTAATTGTAATTATAAATAGGTATTTATTTAGGTTTAGGTTTTGGTAAGTACCTACTTAATTAAGTTTAAGGCTTATGAAATTTTTTTTAAATAGTCAGAAGTCGCAAGTCCCCAATTTCCACGGGTAAGCCATAGGTTTATCCTAGCCTAAGCACTATGTAATTTATGTAAATCATGTTTAAATTTTAAATTACACAAATGCTACAAATAATAGGGTTAAGATTAAGATACCTAGTTCAATCTAATCGTAAGAATCAGAATGAATGAATTTTTGGTTAATGTAAAAAAAATTGAATGTAAATTTTTTAAAAGTCTGCAATTACCACGGATAAACCATAATATTAGGTATTGATAAATGATCCTAGTATCCTAGACGAATCATACCTACGAGTAGGTGTTAATAATGCATTATTCTCATTCTCACATGGAAAGAACATTTAAGGTGTACAGTACATATACGAAAAGTTACATATTATATGAGATAAAATATAGGTATGAAAGAGTTATTCATATGCACATATAGAATATGGCGAATTTATTTTGACAAAGTGTAAAGGTCAAAGGTTATGAATTGAGCACCTCGAGAAATCTCTAAATGCTTTAACATGAGATTTGAAAAAAAGCGAATTCTTCGAGTATCTAGAGTGAATTCTTCAGCCTCCTTCTGAAGTTTGATTTGTCCAAACCCCCATGTTAAAGCATAATATTATGGAGATTTTGTTAACAATTAATATTATTAATCAAATAGTCGACTGACGATGAGAATAATTTTCAAAATTGATAAGATTAGTAAAAAAAAAGTTTTGATAAAATTGTCATTTAAGAATTTGTAAAATTAATTACCGAACATTGAACTCTAGTGTTTGAAAAATCCATTAAAATGTGCAAATATCATCAAAATTCATACAAAAAAATGCTAGAAAGCTATTGATTATATTAATTAAAAATCCAATCAAAATATCATAATTGAATACTACAAGATTATATCTGACAATATATTATACAGTGTATTTAGAAAATAAGTCACATTGTAGTGTGGTAATAAATAGATTTATAGAAAGCAAATTGAAAATTTGATTTCGAGACTTTGATGCTAATACAGATTAATTTCATATTATTGGATTCGATAGGTTAAAACTTTGTTAGTTACTGATAAGTTATAAAACACCCTGTATTGGAATGGAATGTAAATTATAATTATAACAGTCAATAGCTATCAATTGAAATATTCAATTTAGGAAATTACAAATTGATACAAAGTTGGAATTAATAATGCTGAATGCATTCAAGATTGTCAATATTTCTATAAAAGTTTTTTTATAAGATACTCAAGGTATCTATCTGTACGATAAATATACCTATATAGGTAATATCTATGTGGTATTTTGAGATTAGAAAATATGTTATAAAAATTGAATACAAATTCACAAGAATAGGATTTCTGACAGCCAAAAACCCAATGATGATAAGGCATATATCACTGTCCAGGACCAAGACTAAGGATTCGAAAACTCAAAAATATTTTTTAAGATATAGTCATCTATTTTTATACATTATTATAGGTAAAATATTAAAATATTGAATATCTGATGGTACTAATATATTGGTAGTCGTATACCTATAAGGACCTACAAAAAATCCAAAATCGAATTTCAGAAAAATGTACCTTACCAATATGATAGGAATGTACTTTGTGTACTTTTAAAAATAAATAAAAATATGAAAAATCCTAAATGTCCAAAACGAATTTGTCAAAGAACTCTCTAAAAATTTAGAAATTGATAGGGTACCGTACCTTATCTATCTAAAATATTTAGTTACATACCTATTTTTTTCATTAGTTGTTTAAAAAATCGGAATTTACAGTCATAATCAAAACTAATACATAGGGTACTTATTGAACACTTACTACTCAACTTTGCTTGCACTTATCAGTCTATTTATCCAGAGTTTCAAAAACTTCTGAACCGAAAAGAGTAGTTAATTAAATCTTAGGATTAGTTTAACCATAAATTTGCCAAATCATTAATCAATCGAAAATTTCAAGTAAATGGTAATATTAAGCAACGATCGAAAAACAAGGCAATTTTTATGACTTGAAATCTTGGGCATATTCATTTAGATAATCTTTTATATACTTGACATTATAATTTTAGAAAAACTGTCAGAAAAACTTGAGTTCAATATTCAAGAAAGGGGTAAAAATAAGAAGAAGAAAAAAAATAAAATCTCGATGATGACTCGTGATTTCTTTTTCAAATCTCGATATATCATAAAATACATACCATAGTACATGTACTACTGATATGTATTACCAAGTAAAGTATGGATTTAAAGTATTTATCCTGATATCTGACAGATAATTCAATTCTATACAGGGATATTTTAAAATGTAGAAAGAGTTGCCGAACCTTTATTTTATATTTTACTTTTATTTCAACTTTTTTACTTGAATACTCGAATAAAAGCAAATGTCCAAATCTAAATTCGAGAATTCTACCATATTTTTTTGTCTATTCAAATTTTAAATTTTTAAATCTACTCGAATGTAAATGTCCCTAAAAGACAAGACAATGGGCTAAAAACCATCCAAATTATTATTCTAAAACCGTCTATCATATCGAAATAAGACAAGTAAAGATTCACTTTTCCCAAAAAAAATTTGATACATAAAGAAATTCTTATCTCTTTCAAGTTTGAAAACCTAGATTTCGTAAGCATTATGACTAAAACTAGGTTTTCAAATTAAAAATTAAGACAAGAATACTGTTAAAATGTAATTCTATCAAGTCAAATTATTATTATAAAGTATTTTTAAAATCTATCTAATACTAATAACTAAAGTTGGCAATTTTCTGAAATTTTTTTGCATTTTTGTGTCATTTTAAAGCCGAAAAATGATTTTTATAACTGAAATTTTAAAAATTACTGGTAATTTAGATAGCTTGAACTTTTTTGAATCATGTTGAAAATTGGAATTTTAAAAATTTTCTATTAATTTAACCTTATATTGTATTTGCTATCCTTTTCTGTGAAATATTTCAAGTTTTATATTTTAAGTATTTGAATGGTTACTTGTTTCCAATATGATAAAGGTATAAAAAAATTTCTCTCAAAAATGATCTGAAGTTTCACGTAAAAAAAGCCCAACCTTTTTTCTACAAATCTATTGTCCACAAATAATTCTTCATTAATTACGAGTACTAGAGATCTCAAATCTTGAAAATCTGAAATCTGAAATGAAATGTATAACAAGTTTATCTTTTTTTACTTGATTTCTAGCTCGTTTATTTAGATTAAAAGTTGATAAACCTCATTTTTATAAGGATTTGATTTAATCTCATACCAATTTTCCCCTATATTTTTGATTCTTCTGTATGAAATTTTAAAAAAATTAGTTTAGTTAAGGTTAGTTTAGTTTAGGAAATTAAAAATTTTTGGGTTTATTTCATTCAGGGTAAAGTTGTACCATAAATATAGGTGTAATTACAACTAAAATAGAGATGAAATTAAACTCAAGTCCTTTCATAATTTGGAAATATTCAGTATGTAATGATATTCTGGCTCAAAATGACAATTGGAAACTTTTTATAAGCCTTTGCCTCGATTTAAAACTTGAAATTTGTTAAAATCATCGGGAAAACTGAGTTTTGCGTTTAAAAATTGGTCTAATTTTTAAAAAAAAGGAAAGAATCGAATTTTTCCAGGTACCAAATTCTCCCTTTGACATTACATTTTGACTAGGATTTTGAAGAATCAATTCTTGCCTTCAAAATTTGGTCCAATTTTATAAAAAAAAAGGTCAAAACCTAAACACAGGTATAAATATGAACATTTTGACATTTTATTTTGGCTATTTTACGGCTTATGGATTTTGGATTTTGGCTCTAGATTAATAAGCTCAAAATTGCATTCTATAGGTACTACAAGTATTTATCTATCGACTGAATATGAATCATATTTTTATAAAAAATTAAAATTTTAAGACTATTGTAATTGTAGGTAGGGTACTATATAGGAGGATAAAGTTACCTAAATTAAAAAATTGAGATTTCTAAAGCTCCATTAAATGGGAAATGTAGTCATTTGAATTCTTCAAAATTTCCAAATATAGGCTTTGCGTAAACAATCGACTTGGACTTGTATCTTGTACTTACATAGCTTGGGTAGGTACTTGTAAAAAAAAGTTAAAAATTATTATTTTAAATCTATCTTAAAGAAAATACCTCTATAATACTCATATCATATAAAGTATATGGGGGAAAATAAATTCTTAAGGAATTTTAGCATTGACTTGGTGTGTGTATTTAATATTGTAGATATTATCCTTATAAAATAAATCCTCTGGGTATTTATAGAATAATATTTCTTCATAAATGCTAAATAAGCGAATAAACAATCGAGAGGTCATTAGTCTATATGAGTCTAGGCTCGGCTGAAACAACGCCTGCTGAAATCCAATACCTCCAAGTTCAGACTTTTTTTTAGCAACAAAAATTTACAGACTTGATTCTGATAAGGGGAAATGGCTCAAAATCAAAATAGATATACAAAAAAATCCTAATGTCAAAATTGTCAAAAGCAAAATTTCGAAAAAAAAGTTTAATATTGACTCTAAATTCAAAAAAAATTCTAAGTATTACCTATATAGGGGGTGGATCTTACAGAATGCGATTTCACGAAAATCAAAAAAAATTGCATTTTGGAACTCAGTATTATATCAGTACATATTCTTATCTCAAATTGAACTAGGATATAAACTAGGATTTGAAACCCTAGTTTTCGTCTTCTTTGTAGATGAAATCTGAGATATAAATATTGAAATTTGAGATAAGAATACCATTATAAAGGATTTCAAATCTATGATTTAGACTCAATTTCTCTAGTCATTAAAGAACCCTGACTATCCTTTCGAGTATTCCAGAAGTAATTTACAGTTCAGATCTTTTCGAGAATTTTTGTACAAAATTTTGAATAAAAGAATATATTCGGCTTTCAGGCCTTTGCATTCTGAACTTCTTATAAAGGCCAGAAAGCCCATTATAACCTTAAGGTATCCTTTGTAGAAATTTTTGTAAAACTATCAATGTATAGTAATAACAAAAGAAACCAAAACTTTTGATAATTTTACACAATATTAAAAATTTCCTTTTTTTGGTAATATAAATATATTTGCAGACGATTTATGGAAATTATTTAGTCTAGATTCTAAAATATAAGCACCTACATATGTACAGAATTTCTAAAGATTTTGACATAAAATTTTTTGATTTTTGATTCTTTATCATTTGGATATAATGACCAGCAGAAGTTGGATTTTAATAATTTGAGTATTTTTTTATCTTTCTCAGAATATTAATTGTTCTCTTGTACTTGTCCTAATAGCAACCTTAGGTATATCTACATAAAGTAAAATAAAATAAAAATTAATGATAAGTAAGTACTATTCTGTATTAGTAAGTACTTGTATCGAGTAATCAAGAAATTTTTTTTATACCTACAGGTTTGTATTACACATAATCCAATCTTAAAGGATTGAATTTGACTACCAAATTGTTTTTTTTTCTATTTTTCCTATCTAAATCTGCGTCTCATTCGATCAAAATTTACACTATCTTATATAATATACAATAATATCTACTTAATAACAACAGAAGGACTTATATAAGATATCTGTAAATATGTAAATGTGAATATAATTATTACAATTTTTATGTAAATAGAAACAAGTTGAGAGTTTGAGAAATAAAAATAATTGTTATTTGAGAGAGACAACGCCTTAAATATATTACAAGTCTTTAAAATTTTAAACTTGAGACACCCAGCAGCTTTTTTTGATTTTGATTTCTTGATTGAAATGACGACAAAATCCTGATTTTTATCATTTATTTAGGTAGATCATTTCTATTTGAGTTAATTTTCAAATATTAGCTCGCATTCTTACAAATCTTAAACATATAATTTGGAATAAAATATGCTATGAGTCGAATGTCCTTTTTCATGATGGGTACCTGTCCTTTTTGTAAATTCGTGATTTTGCCAAAAAATGCAAAATTATTCTTTATTTCTACTCCTGTTAGTAGTATTCTTATCTCAAATTTCTTTCGAAATCCTAAGATTTCATAATCTATGGTACTCAAATGGACGATATCTTATCAGGTAAAGTGATATCGTGGAAGTATAATCGATCCTTTTATATTAAATGTAATTTTTCCGCAAAAATATTGACAATGAGGATAGCTATGTGTGTGACCTAAAAGATCAAATGAAATGTTGTTCCCGGTATGCTTATACGAGTAATACATTGTAAAAGCCGATATACCTATATTTTGAACTGTTTATTGCAGTGGTATTTTTATTTTTATTTCAATTTTGAATTTGAAGATTTGAGATCCTAGTTTTCATCCATTTTTGAGCATTACGAAATCTAGGTTTTCAAAGTTGAAAATTGATATGAGAATGCCTCAATATTATACCTCTAATTGCTAAAAATACTGGCCAAGAAAGCTCTAAAAATATCTAAATTAAATCAAAGAAATTTGTACAAAACATATTTATTTAACATGTTCGGCGTCGGCGTCGTTAAATTTTTTTAAAAATGAGTATCGATTTTACATTTTTAGATGGTTTTTATTTAAATTAAGTACCTATATGGTTTTTACTTCATATCTAAAAGAGTAAAAAAAGAATTGTAAGTACCTTAGGTACCTATATTGATCATATTTAGTTACACCTACTACGAAGTATAAGCATTTCAAATTGAGATTATATAATATTAAGTAGGTAAAAGCTTTCAAAAATTTAACAAAAATTTGAGAATTGTGCAATTTTGCACAAAGTGCTTTTTGATTCAAATTCACATAGGTACCTACTTATGCATATGTATGTTCTTATATTTTCAATTTGAAATCTCTTTAGAGAAAAATTTAGAGAATTTTACAAAAGAGTTTGATTCATATGTATTGACAAATGAGTAGGTATGTCTAAATTTTCAATAATTTGGTTAAGGCTTTCATTTTACTTCAATTTTGACCAAATTTGAATTTGGTTTTAGAAATTTTTTGCGTAAATGTAAAATGTGCCTTACAAATTGACTATATACACTAGGTACTTACCTACAAAGTAGTAGGTATGATTTATTAGTTTAGTTGCTTAAAATTGGAAAGAAACTAATATTTTTGGATAATTAGAATGATAATCTAACTCATTTTGCAAAACTGATATAGTAAATATGATTTTTTGTAAATTTTTTCAAGAGAAATAGTATAGATAGATACATTATTAGACAACCATGTATGGTAATAATTATTTATATTTCTCAAAAAAATATTCCTATTTACCATTCTTTTGTCCTTTTTTCAACATAAAAAAAAACAAGTAGTTAAATAAATAACAAATTGCTCATGTCAAAAGTGGAGCTTTATATGGAAACTAGGCTAAATGTTTCAATTAAAATCGAATCTCTATATATGGTGATCTCATCTGTTCTCAAAAACTGAAAAAACCATACTTTATATAGATGTTAAACTGTACACAAACAATATAATTTTTGTATAAAAATTACGATTTATGATGATTGGTTAAGGTAAAGATAGACTTTTATAATTTACATAAAATTTAAAAAAAATGAAAGATAAAAATCAAAATTTGAAAGGCTAGGATTTAGTATTAACTACTCTTTAGTTAATTATTAATTGTGTGAATCAACCTGTTGCTTCAATTACATCTTTGTAGTATGTATGTAATATGTATATATGTATGTATGTAGTATGTATGTACATAGTATTAAAAATTGAACGCAAAATCTCATTTATCTATAATAATAGTATTTTGTATTCAATTTTATCTTAAATATAATATGAACGGCAGCTAAATTTTGTAAAAAAAAATTATTTATAAAACAAGAAAAAAATAAAAAATATGTCAAAATTTTAAGTTATATGAGAATAGTACAGCCAAATTTAGTTATAAGGTCACACCTTTATAAGATTACATTCTTTATAACGTTTATTTATACACCCTTTAGTCTCCTTGCGTAAGATCCTTTTCTATAATTTGGACCTTATATCTCTAGCTAAAATGACATTATATAACGAGGTTAGACTGTAGTACCTATAAAAATTCCAAAGTAATGTGATCAGATTAGCACTTTTTTATATACAAATAGTGAAACTTGTAAAATCTCCCAATAAAATGAGCAAATTAAAACTGATTACCAACCATTAGAAAAATTTACAAAATTTTCGAGTCAGCATTTTTCCATTATGTATTCTAAGGGTTCTTTGTACATTTAAAATCTCAATAAGATACACGTGTCACATTTTTTTCTTTATAAAGTATATCCATTATACTCTTATTAATACTACCTATACATGTATGTAGTACCTATACCATACATACAAGTTACAATGTATAAATATACATTGAAAGCTAAACTCATCTCGAGAGTTTATTAAAAAATTCAAATGCACAAATAAAGCCATTGTTGTTGAACATCTCATGTGTATTTAATAGCACAAGCCACAAATACACAATAACTATCAAAAATACTACAAAAATAAATTCTACATTTTATTATGAGAATTTGTATTGAAAATTTGAAACCAATATGTGATAGACTGTGGGAAAAAGGGTCTTATAAACTCAAAATTTTAGTTAATTTTTAAATTTTAAGGCTTTTTATGGTATTTGAGCTAACAAAATTTGAGATCAATTTAGATATTCAATCTAAATCAAATTTTGTGCTAACGAAGCGAGCATTTTCTTTCAAATTTGCTTGAATTTTGTCTGTTTTTTTGTTTGTTTGTCAAGAAGATTGAACCGATTTCAATCAAAATTTTGAAAATTTTCGGCAAAAATTGTACTACAATTTGAGTGATTTCAATATTTAAGAGTGTACAGAGTGTCTTTTTTTAAATTAAATCTCATAAAAGATACGATATCAAAATAACATGGACTTTTTTCACATTTTTGAATCAAATTTAGCCTTCAATCACACCTGGAGATTTAGGATTTGAATTTTTAGCTATTCATTAATCTTTCTAAGGCACTACCTTTATATATTACTAGAAGGGGATATTATAGGCTTTTTTTAAGATTTTGAAATCCTGAGGTATCTCGAAAGAGAAGAGACGAGATAAATGAAGTATTATATTAAAAATACTATTATTCTTATTTTTTGTATCTTTTGAAGCAAGTAAGGAAAGTATACGCCCGTGAGGAATCTAGAATTAGAAGTTTTGTAGCCGATAATGCAAAAAATAAAAATGTAAAAAAAGTTATCAAATTCGAACTATTCTAAAAGCTCGAATTGGTACAAAATTGACTCAAAATTTGATCAAAATCAAAAAGTACAAAATTTAATGTAAATTTTTCAATATTTTAAGGATCTAAAGCCCTATTTATAGTCGACGGAAAGCCGTCGGCAAGACGACGGCAAGAAATATTTTATATTGAATTTCATAT